>JABCRI010001296.1:0-40868 GCA_015143295.1 Tetracentron sinense
ACGTGTACGCCATCATCCTTATGGTGTGTGAATGTAGTATAGGTTTTGCCAATTAGTCTCAGCGATCATAGCTCGTAATTTTTTTTTTTTTTCTTTTTGGTGATAATGTTATTAGTAACTAACCCACTCTAAACCACACACAGCAAACTAAAGTAGCAGCTGAAGTGCCATACCTATTTCGATGAATTAAGATTGATTCTCAAGAGTTGACGTGGAGTTAAAAAGCCTAAGCATTTAAGCAATTTATAATAAATACTAACTTCTAACCAATAAATGATGCAACACCAATAAATAAATAAATAATAATAATAATAACAACAACAGATAGAAAATTATCCAAAAAAGAGATTCCTTTTAAAAAAGATACCCAAAATAGAAGAAATATAAAATTTTTAGATAAGAAATTTTGCTCCTGTATTGGCGGAGGAAAGAGGAAAGTACGAATGCACCCTCAGACTCGGTTTCCCAATTTTATTTTTTTTCCGTTCTTTGTATGGGATTATACCAATTTTGTCCCTTAACATTTTGCAGTTAATAAACTTGGAGGTCCAAAATACAGAACGGCAACTTAGTCAATTTTATATACGTCGGCTTTACCTTTCCATGAAAGTCTACGATCCCATAATCTAAGCACGAGGTCGAATGATAGATTTCCTCTTTTCTAAGGGGAATTCCAAGCCCGCCCGGGTGTGGTTCGTTAATTGAAGTCGCTGTGCTCCATATTGGAGGCTTGGGTCCACACTCCGCGCCACATCCGGACTTATCACTTAGGTGTGCCGGTTGTGCGGGCCTCCACTGTGCATGCCGAGGCGGAATTGAAGGGGTCGTCCCGTTAGTGTGGCGACTGCGGCCCTTTTTACCATTAAAAAAAAAAGGAAAAAAAAGAAGATATGGTGTTGAACACTTGTACCTAAATGTTTAAGTTTTGATACATGATATCAGATGATGTTTGCAAAGGCCAACTTCCCACCTCCCAAAACCGTCCGATCATCAGCTATTTGATGGTAAATTCCCCTCATCAGACAGTGATGAAATGTGAGGGGCCGACGTTCCACATCGTCATCAAAAACCAATTCGGGTCATTAGTACTCGGGTTAGCTCCAAGTCTTAAGATCCGATTAAGCATCTAGTTGGCCGCAGGTCCATTAACTGATGCTTGAATATTACGAGTCGGGTCTAATTCGAGCCCGGGACACTATGGGTATTTTGAAATTTAAATAACATCAAGGTTAAATTCTTATTCTGTTATTTTTTTCTCTAGCTTATGTAAAGTTGAGGTGGGTAGAAAATTCTTATAGCACATAATAGGACCTGCACTCATAGGGAATGTATTCTGTCCGGTCGGGTTGAATGATGATCCGTAAACCATATGAACAATGACCATTTGTAAAACGTCAAGGTTGATCGTTCTGACGCATTCATAAAGTACTAGCAAACACCCGTGCTATGCACGCAGGAAGTAAGAAGAAGAGAGGAAAAAAAGATAGATGATAGTTTTATTATTAAGTTTTGTCGAGAGGCATTCCTTCCTTATAATTATCAATCTTGTTCCTATATACTTTCTCTCGTATCGTCTGAAATCAGTTTTGTCATGTGATGACAAACCACCATTTAATCTAAAAGAAAGAGTGACTGAAGGTCAAAAAGCAATAAACCCAACAAAATTTAAATACCAATCTTTGCCCATGAATATCAACAAAATGGCCAATTAAGAGTAATGAATTCTGGTAATTAAAAGCATACTCTCACCCCGAGAAAACTCATTTGCATTTGCATTTTTTCTATTATTAACATTTCCAAATAATTCTTAAATATTGTATTTGATGTGTTGAACAGTATTTATCATGAAGTCAAGGTGTTTCTATATGTCGGATTTAGCCTCTTAACATGGAAATGCCATGGAAACATTGGGTTCCTTTGAACCCTAGAGGCTGGATAGAAAATGGTGTACGAAATTCTTATTACAAGCCAAGAGTGCTCATTTAAGATCTATATGGAGGTTAAGCATCAACATTTCCTTTAAAGGAACCATCAAAGGTAGCAATGGGAGAGGCTGATCCTAAAGAGTGTCCATAGCAGTGGTTAGTCACTGGTTGGTTAAAATAAATAAATAAGTTTTTCTATTTGAAATTATATTAATTTCCAAACTTAAATAAATAGATAACACAAGGAGTGCTAGCCCTACTCTTAAGGTTTTTCTTAATTCTGATTCTCAGCCTGAGCCAACCACCTGTCTATTCTCATCGTTAAAGTACACATTTTAAAAACTAATTACATTGTTTTAACAGTGAAAATAGATGTGGTTAGCTTAGGCAGAGTACGGCTAATCTTTTCTACTATTATAATGAAAATAAGGCTCTTACAAATGTTGATTAAATTTTGCCACTATCATTAACAAAATTACTCTTAACACTTATCTGACAAAATTACCTTACGCTTAGAACGTTGTCTACATGTACTATTATAATCACTATTGAAAATTTATCCTTACAATTTTAATCTTTTCTATCTTCTCTACTATTATAAAGAAAATAATAAAATTATCTTTATACTTATATCTTCTTCATCTCTACTATAATAATGAGATTATGATAATTATAAATGTTGTTTGAAATTTGTCACTATTGACAAAATTACTCTTACACTTATACCCTTTCCTCTCTCTCATGTGCACATCGCACATGCGGCCCACTAGTTATCTAATAATTTAAGTATTATAACTTGTTGGGTCATAAGCCGAACAAGGTTCAAACCCATGAAACCCAATTATAAAAATTTAATAGGCTCTCCCAACCATAGTTACCAAACACTCATATTACACCTCATATAATACTTTTAAGGGGGTCACGGTTTAGAATTCCATACTTTTATCGTATTACGTATTATACGTGTATTATCATATAATATCTATTTAATACACAAATTACGTATTAAACACGAACAATACACATATTTTCACCGTACTTCTACTGTGTTAAACACATATTCTGTATTAAATGATTGTTATTAGTTAATATCATGTTTTATATTTGTTTATAATTATTAATTATTTTTTAATTTTTCTATACTTTTACTGTGTTTTTGATGTATAACATCCGTACTTTCCGAACGGATAATTACCATATCATACCCGTACCCATATATGGTAACTATGCTCCCAACCAGGGGTGTTAATAGATACAGATATTATATGCATTCGATTTATATTTGAATTCTTTTACTTGGATAATTATTTGAATAGGTATCTAGCGGTACAAATTTAAGTGGTAATTTTACAATCCATTTATAATCGAATACAAATTCAAATATCGATATATTTGATTCTACAAATATCGGAACAATTATTTAATAAATTACTAATATTTATAAATATATACTTTTTCATAACTTAAAACATTAAATTATTATTTTTAATATAAATGAATATAAAATATTAATTTATTATTTTTAAATATTTTTTCTTTCTTTTAATTTTTTCAAGTATTCAGATAATTCAAATATTTTAATAAGAGTCGGATACAAATATCAAATTTCATTATTCGTCGGATATTTATTTGAATTCGAATATTCGGATACAAATGCGATATACTACTATTTGCTTCAAATTCACAACTCCGTTGTTAGCTCTACACCTTGCACTTATTTTATAACAATACCAAAACATAGATTTGACACCCATACTAACGGGCCTTCGGTCATTGCCATGTGGTATGATTGAGTTTACCAAAAAAAAGAAAAAACCAGAACCCTTTAGGGTGAGTGTTTAGTCCCACATCTGGTACCTACCCGAGCATGTTGTTCCATATAAGTTCCTTGGCGCCTCAAAAGGTTGGTACCTGTTTTGAGGAGCTCTAGGTTGAAGCTTACATGGGCTGCATGTGTGTGGTGTGTGTGTGAGTTTGCATGTGGTGTGTGTGTGTTTGCTTGGGTGGTGTGAGTATTCCCTCGTCTTTGCCTTCGGTCATTGCCTTGTGGTATGATTGAGTTTACCTAAAAAAGGGGCCCTCTCGGCCGTGGCGGGGGGAGCGTCGCGGGGGGAGGGCTGCGGAGAAAGTATAATTTTCTTGTGTTGGGTGGCCGAAAGTGCCTCTGATAATCTTTTCGTCTTTGTCTAAGTTGATTCCCTTTAAGATCAAAAAGCTATTTAAGGACTTTATGTCAGCTTCGTGTAGACTAGGTAACAAGGTCTTTTGTAGCCTAAATCAATGCTTTTGACGAACAACTAATGGGAACGGTTTTGAGAAGTAGAGATTAATTTTCATGGGGAGCCCTGCATCATGCGGAGCTCCCTTTTTACACTGCATGGGGGCAAAATTATGCAGTGTAAAAGGGAGCTCCGCATGATGCAGAGCTCCGCTTGATATTTAAACTGAAGTATCAAAGTATGACATTTTATGACGTGTAAACATTTCATTGGTCTTTGTAATTATGGGCTACAGAAAGGGCGGAGCCAGGATTTTTCTCTTGGGGGCCAAAGTATGGGTCTCGGGGGTTCAGGGGTAGCCCCAATATATATATATTTTTAGGACAATAGATTAGGGAGAGTTATTATTTAAATAAAATTAATTTTATTTAAAATTTTTTATTATTATTTTATACTAGAGGGTGGCATGTGCGATGCACGTGAGAACGAGGGGGAAGGAGTTAACCATAGTTAATAGGAGTTAAAAGGGACACGTGTTAACCTACGGGTGCGACTGAATTAGCTAGTGGCACGTGCAATGCACGTGAGCGCGAGAGGAAGGAGTTAACCACAGTTAATAGCAATTAAAAGGGACATGTGTTGACCCGCGGGTGCGATTGAACTCTCCTCGAGTTCAATCGCGATTAGCTGTGATTCTAAATAGATAGATGAGCAAGGGTAGTTTGGGAATTAAATTAAAACATTAATCAAAGGCAAAAGGTATTTTGGGAATTAATGTAAAACATTAAATCAATGTTTTGTTTTAATATAAGGGTAGTCTGGAAATTTCAAAAAATTCATCCACCCAAGGCTCTCGCATTATAATAGTAACGATATAAGGAAAATTATTCTTTTTGGCGGAATGCATGGGCCTCTACAGCTGTCACGTGTCCCTTTTTAACACCCACTAACTTTGGTTAAGATTCACTCACTCCTAAGGTTTATCTTTAAGTTGATTAAGCTTAACCACAGTTAAAAGAGGATCTACCACCTGTCATGTCTCTTTTAACATCACTCCTAAGGTTCATCTTTAAGTTGATTAAGCTTAACCACAGTTAAAGGAGGATCTACAACCTGCCATGTCTCTTTTAACACCCACTAACTATGGTTAAGATTCAGTCACCATTAAGCTTAACCACAGTTAAAAAGAGACGGACAGAACACGTGGAAATTTTTGGGGGGAGGGGGGAGGGGGGCATTAACTCATAATTTTGGAGGGGGCACTATATATAAAATTTTTATAAATTAAAAAAAAAAAAATCCTACTAGCTGAAGAAGGATTTGCCAAAATTTGGGGGGGCCATGGCCCCTCCCCGCCCCCTGGCTCCCCCCCCCCCCCCCCCCCGGCTACAAAGACCATTGTTGCTAACTTTTCCCTTTTCTCTGCTAAGCATTTTTAATTGTACATTATAAAAAGTGACGACATCTTTTGACACCTACGGTAGGGACATCAATGGGCTGGGCTAACCGATGGCCCAAGGCGAGCTTGCGCTAGATTCTTAGACAAGATGCCCATTTGGCATTCTATAGCTTGATCCAACATGATAAATAGTAGGATCAGTCTCGGGCCTATAAGCTCATTTGATAACCATGCCGCAATCATCCCAACTCAACACGGTAGGTTGATAGCCTACATGTAGGGATGGCACTCCGGCGAGGGGCGGAGTTAGGATTTTCTTGCAAGGGGGATTACATTGGGGTGGGGGCGGTTTTTTTCTTTGAGGGCCAAGTTTATGGGTCATCTCGTCTGTTTATGATTTTTTTTTTTTAAAGTTAGGGAGAAATGCTACCTTACCCATGGTCATGCAATCTTAAATTAAATAATATAAGTATAAAACTTAATTTTATTTTTTTAAGTTTAGAGAGGCAACTACCTCCTTGCCCCATGCTTATGCCCTCTTAAATTAAATAATACAGTGGACTCTCTTGTAATTAATAACCTTGGTGGAAAGAAATTATATTAATTATAAGAGAATACTATATATAAGAATCACTATATTGGTCTATCAATTTTTTTTTTCCATAATTTCGTTTGAATGTATTGTATTTTTCATATAAGCTTCATGTAGATACAAATGTATAAGGCTAATATATGGTAATTTCAGTTTGGTAAAGTTAACCCATTTTTCAAAGAGAATAAAGAAATTTACTTTATTTTGGGAATAGACAAAATTCTTTTTGAACTCTGCTTTTTATGGGATTCTCCCTTTAACTTTTGTTAATTATTTTAAAATCCTCATATAATGGTTTTTATAGTTGTTTCTTTCTAAAATATTAAAGACTTTATACTATGTATATGATAATTTATTATACATAACCAAAATACGTAAAATAATTGTATCTCTTTCTCTTCCTAATACCTAAATCATCATAAAATGTTTATAAGATCCATAAATCATCATAAAATGTTTATAAGATTCATATAACTATGTGTTAATATAGTATAAATGTAGTGACCTTGAAATTAATTAGCTAATGTGAGAATAAATGAGGGAATGAGAATAACCTTGATTGAAATTTAATTAGAGGTGTAGACAAACAAGAGTCACTAATGACATTCTGGTAAATAAATAATAGGGATAATATAAATGGAAAGTGGTAAACCTAATTTCAGAATATGTAGAACACAATTTCTGGAGAATAGAACGTGAGAGAGAAGAAAAATAGGGTTTTCACCTTTAGAAGAGTTTTCAAGGAAGGAGATCGCGATTCCAAAGCTTGTTATTTCTCGTGGTAGATTAAATCGTTGAGGCAAATGAACACTCCACCTTAGTTCTAGGTTTTGATTATGATTTGGATTTATAGGAATGATGATCCATGTTAGAAACTTATAAATTAGATCTTAAAATTCTAAGTAATGTCTTAGGTAATTCTTAAAATCCTGGAATTAAACTTAGGATTCGTTTGGTAAATCTTATATGATTTTGCCTACTTTAGATAGATCTATCCAAAATACATCTATGACAAAAATATTTGTAAGAAATAAACCTATAGACAGTAAAACCGTTTGGCAGCTCACTATTATAAACTAAACGTTTTTGTAAAACTTTATTTGGTAACATCATCTTATTGCAGGGGTAATTGAAATAATTTTTTTTAAAAATAGGTTCCCATTGGGTAGCCAATTCAAACGGTCTTGGTTCGCTAAATTTTTTATTTGAGTTTGTTGATATTTTTCTTTGGATTTGCGAATTTAGACATTGGATTCGACGCCCAAGCATAATTAAAAGGGGTGAATGAATCTTAACCACGGTTGGTGAGTGTTCAAAAAATGGGGTGTGTGGACCAATGAGGACCGGTCATTTTGTTACTTAATGGAAACTGTTGGTAAGTTAAGCATTGCTCTTCCTTTTAGGTTCCCTCTCACAAGCATAATTAAAAGAGTTTCTCTCAGACACTCAAACAAACACCTACAGGTCCACTACCCATTGACAACATTGAGAGCCCATAAACACTAAAAGATAGGACGTGCCTGAGCAGCATCCAAGTTACTCTCATAGTCTCATGCTCAGCTCCAGCCTCCAAGATGACCCTTTCTTAGTACTAATTGGAAGGCCTTAACAGTTAAAAAGTTATATATAGCTTTGTGAACGTTACAACTCTACAACATGTTTATTACGGTGCCTCTCTTCACCTAGAGCATTGTGAAGCTCTTGCACTCTTTAGCATTAATCTTTCGAATCATCTTCTTCGTAAAAACAAATAGGCCATCAGTTTGATGGTGTCGATCAAAGAACATACACAGAACTAGTAAAAGGGAGACAACTTGGGTGGAAAAAGGAGGTAGTCGGCTATTCGAAGGAGGGAGTTCGTTTGACCAGAGGCCATAGGTTCATATGAGATGAAGGGGCAAACAAACTCTTGGGTTTGATACGATAGATATGGGGCTGGAATAAAGTAAAATACAACGGGGCAAAATAGTAAAAAAAAAAAGAAGACCAAAAACGAGACTCCCGTCATCTACCTGCAATAGATGTTTGTTTCTTTTTTAAAAATCCTCATAAACTTGAATTTTAAATTTAGACATAAAATATATTTTTGTCTTTTTTCCTAAAACAAGTAGACACGCTACCAAACGGTCTAAAACATGAAAACGTCTACCCGCAATAGACGTATAAACAAAAAGACCCAAAATTTAGACATGCCAAATGGGGTCTTAGTATATTTTGGGGCCCGTTTGATTCGGATTATCGCTGTCATAAGCGCTGATGCTGATAAGCGCTGATGTCAGTAAGTGCTGATGCTGATAAGTGCTGATAACTGTAATCCTGTTTGGTTAGACACTGTCAATAAGCGATTATGCTGATAATAACTGATTATGTGTAAAATAATCACGTTTGGTTCACCCCAATGGAAAAACTGAATATTTCAACAATTTTTAAAAAAAATTCTTTTTCAACATTTCATTGTAATTGTTTTAAACAATACCTACTTTAAGGTAATAATTACAAATATAAAAATAACATAATTTAAATAAAGACAAGTCAATTTTCTAATGTATTTAACTATTGATATGATCATTCCACATGGTTTCTATTAAGTGATCTCTAAATGCTCCCATCTCTTGCTGTGGCTGTGTCTGTCCAATAACATTGGCATCCCTTCCATCGTGTGTTACTTCGTTGTTGGGGATGAACAAATCTTCTACTTCGTACTCTCGAAATAATTCATCTCTTTGCGTCTCCCGTCTTATGAAATTGTGGACCACACTAGCAGCCACAACGATATCTCTCTGAGTAAGAAAATGATACGGAGCCATATGCTTCAAGATAGGGAACTGTCTTTAACACCCCAAAGCAACGCTCAATTACATTCCGTACTGAGGAATGTGCATGATTAAATAGTTCTATTGAGTTTGTTGGTCCTCTACCGCCCTTGTAGTCTTGTAAATGATAGCGCGATCCACGATAAGGTGCTAGAAAACCTGTCATGTTTGGATATCCAGCATCCACAACATAATACTTCCCTGCAATAAATTAAAGTCCTAATTTAGAATCAATTCATATGAACAGTCTTAATTATACATCTTGATAAAAAAAATTTACCTGAAGGGGCATGAGGAAATTTTAATTTTGGGGTGTTGATTGCATGCAACAAAATTATAGAATC
Source organism: Tetracentron sinense (assembly GCA_015143295.1). Taxonomy (NCBI): domain Eukaryota; kingdom Viridiplantae; phylum Streptophyta; class Magnoliopsida; order Trochodendrales; family Trochodendraceae; genus Tetracentron; species Tetracentron sinense. The sequence continues at coordinate 9,293 of JABCRI010001296.1, forward strand.
GTGTGCATTTCCCTCCCATCCAGCGCAGACGTATGTGAATTGCATATTAAAAGAACACACCGCCATCACATTTTGTGTAACAGTTCCCTTCCTTCCACGATAAGGGATTTGCTTGTCAACTGGGACTATTGCATCAATGTGTGTCCCATCAATTGCACCAATACAATCCTACATATTTTTGTAAACATATTACTTCACATTAATAAAAAAATTATGACATATAATAAAAGCTACAAAAAATTGCGATATATTACCTTGAACCACGGATTATATTTTTTGTTTGAACAACCTTCAACTGGAGTAAAAGAATGTGAATGAGGAGTTATGATTTCCTTTGAAAATTTTATCATGGCCTTCAAGACATTATGAAAATGTCGGCTAATCGTCTCCCCGGAATGTTGAAATCTTTCTTGCATCAGCCTATTTCTTTCGTTGTGCCCAATGATTAATAGAAAAATTGCAAGTTGTTCCTCGATGGACATATGTCTCGTATTCTTCAACAAACTCTTTTCCTTAAGTGCAGAACATAATCTCCGAAAAACTATTTTGTCCATTCGAAACAATTCAAAGCATCGGATAGGATGCCCCTCCAATACTTCACGTAAAAATTCATATCCCGAGAGTATGGAGTCTCTACATGGTACTTTAAACATGTATAATGATGCATGTTCTTGGGCATACGTACAAATGATCAAGTTGCAGATAGCTTCTTCAATATCTTCTTCAATATCGCTCATATTGCCTATTAAATTTTTAAATAAACTAATATATAAAACAAGTCACATATGCAACTAAAGAAAGCCTAAGAATCATTCAATCAAATATGCTATCATCCAACCATATAAAATCTCAATTTAAGTAAACAAATAAATCATCCAACATTAAAAAAAAATAAAATAAAAATGTAAATAGTCAAATCCCAACTGAAGCAAACATTTAAATCATCCAACATAAAAAAAAAATCATATTATATCATCCATAAAATCCCAAAATTAGATGATTGACAATCTACGGAGATTCTAGGCTCTCCACCCATCCAAGACGCTGGTCAGGTAGCATTTTTATAAATGCTATCCTCCAATGTTCGCTACTTGTCATCATCCTTATGGCTTTGTACACAGCCTTGCTTTTCTGGTTAACACCCTCCATTTCATGTAGCACATCCATACAAACATCCATAGAGAAAGTGTCCTTTGTTGAAGTAGGAGGTGAAGGACTATTGATCGATGACATGCTAGCCTCCAACTTTTTCTGTGTAACTTCTGCAAGTGTTTTAATTGCTTTCGTGAGGGCTCCCCCCATCGTCTTTTTTTTTTTTTGCTTTGCATTTGAGAATGACTCATTAGGTCGCTTGCGACGATTAAGTATTCCAGCATCTGCTGGTGTTGAAGCACCAACATTTGGAATCTCATCCAATGGCGTGCATGAAACAAATTCACCGCCTTCATCTTGTTGGAGTGAGGCAACGTTCACTGGTGGTTGCGTCTCATCATCGCTTTGACCTGTGCAAAAAACACCCCAGCCGGTTGCACAAGTATCTCCAAATAATGTTGTCATCTCCTCGTACATGGGGCATGTGGCATTTTTGAACTTTCCGATACTTGGGTCTTTCTGTATTAATTTCATTAAAATATTTGTCAATATTAATTTTGGTGAATCAAAAAAATGCGACTCGCATATAAAGTATTATTAATTGTACCTGTATTAATTCTCTCCAACGCTTTTCGTCAGCAATGACAATCTTCTTCACTGGGTCCCACCCAAATCCTGTTTGCTCTACAAGTTTATTCCATGATTTCCATTTGCTCTTAAGGGCTATCAAATGATTTTAAATTGTTGATGAGAATATTCATTTCCTGTTAATTTCTTAAACTCGGCCCTAATGTATCTCCAAGCAGTCTTATTGAGAGTACCAGTCGGTCTATTTCCCTTTATAGTTTGTTCCACCGCCAACTGTAGAAAGACTCGGGTCAGATCTTCTGACCACATCGCTTGTGATGTTTTTTTTAAGCCACTAACTTCAATAGGATCCATCTATGTTTCTAAGAAGAAAGACATCATAAAGTTAGTCATGAAATCTTATAAAACAACGGGGCAAAAGGGAACTTGTACAAATTGTAATGATCAAACTATTCTATGACTATTCCCAAACTTATTTATTATATAATAGCTACATAAAGGAAATCCTATTTGATGTCTTTCGAGTTCAATTATCTGATCTCCCAAGTTAAATGAGGCATTGACTCAATTCACTTGGAGCACACATTTAAAGCCACTGAACTAATCAAACAATAGTGCATTTCATAGAGAAAATAAGAATTTTGGCGGATATTGCATAATAAATATAATGATCCAGCACAAAAGAGATTGGTAAAATAAACTACTTCATTGTTCTTGTGTTTGTATGGTAACCATTAACCACAGACAAATAAAAAACAGCATGCACATAGAATGAGTAATACTGGATTTTTGACAAGCTAGCTTTTAATGATCTTTCAATATAATAGATTTAGATATTAATGATCATTCCTAAACATCCTTTCAACAACCATCTCACAACTGCATTGATTTTCTCTTTGGATTACTGTGGAGAGTGGGCACATCAGTGTTGGCCCAGAAACACCAATTTGCTTACGTTACAAAGAACTAAGAAAAGAATAGAATCCACCTTTACCCTAATAGAGTCATAGTCTCACAGACCATGGCATTGTTTTGTTAGCTTTCTTTTATTCTTATATTTATTAGAGTTCTGATTAGAGGACCACAAGGTCACAAACTAAATTCAGAGAAGAGAATGAGATGGAGAAACTAATCTGTACATGTACATGTAGATGATTATCCTAAAATGAATAACAAAAAGAACTCAAAAACCACATTCTCAAAACCCCCAACAAATTGACTAAAACCCTATTATTATTATTATTTTGTTTGCAACAATCTAAATCCTCACATATAGCAATGAGTTAGTAAGTGCCTATAACTGGCCACAGAAGGACAATAAGAGGGCTGGAGAATATTTTTCCCTAAATGTCTTCTAACCAACCAGATTTACACGAACATTTATTTAAACACAACCAAAGTCTTGAGCATTCAGGAATTACAAACCAACCAACACTAGGCCCCTTCTCCTATGAATCAAATAAAGCTTAAATGTTGTCTTTGTCATCCTCTGCAAATCCCATGATAAATGCCATCTTACCTTCTCTGTTACTTCTAAATGTTCCCTAACTTTGAAGATTGAGATTGGCAAAGCAAAGACGCCTTGTCGGAGCATTGACGCTGACTAAAACCCTATTATCAAAATCCTTCATTGCCTAAAATTTCTAGGGTTAGGGTTTCGAAATTGAAATCAAAAGAAGATGATGAACAAGAATAATAGAAAGAAAAGTAAAAAAAAAAAAGGAAGAAGAAGAGGACAATGAAAGTCTATCTCTATTACAGTCTAAGAAGAAGAAAAAAAGAAGAAGAAGAAGAGGAGAAGAAGAAGAAGAGAAGAGGAGTTTGTACCTGAAGTTCAGCCCCTTTTGCTTCGTTGAGGTGAGGAGGAGAGAGATGAGGAGAACGTCTCTTACTTGTGTTCTCTCCCATCAAATAATCCCCCGATAATTTTTCACGCGTTAAGTGGTTATCTTCCCCCTATAATCACTGCCCTTGGCGATTACGGAATCATCACTTATGAACACAAGTGGTTATTAAATAAGCAGTTATAGGTAACCTAACCAAACGCTATTATCTAGCCACAATCCCTTCATAAGCGTTTAATCCCCTCATAAGTGCTTATTTTAATCCGAACCAAACGGGCCCTTGATGTTTAAATCTTGTTGTTTTAACTCTTGTTTTACATCTGTAATTATCATAAACGAATTAAATGTCAGAAAAACAATGAATTGAATTTAGAGATGAAAAACCATTGAGAAAAATAGAATTTTAGGGAAGAAAACATGAGAGATCTAGGAGATTATAATTGGTGAATTTTCGGAATTGAGTTAATATAAATGAAATTTACCCAGTTTCGATATACGAGTCATAACTTTATGACTTTAAGTCCGATTTTGGTCCGGTAGTACATTGTTTCGAAGAGCTCAAAAAGATCTACAACTTTCTTGAATAAAGTTTTCCAAAAATCAATAGTTTTGTGGGTCAAAACCTTAGTCAAAAATCAAAAACGGGAAAGGGATATTTTTTCACATTAATTTTTCTAAGATATTTTAATCGAATATATTGTTTATATTTAATATTCTTAATTATTGTGAATAATGAGATGAAATCATGCCGCTCTTGTCAATTATTATTTTGTTTATTAATTGTTGATGTACATGTTATGTTTAATCTATGAATATTGCCTTGTATGTCATTTAATAAATCCAGATTTCAATAAAAGACCAAAACCTTGGGTGGGGTTCGCTTGTGGGAGGACTTTAGTACGATGCCCAGAAGAGAATCCCCGGGTGAACTTTGTGGGAGCCCAAAAGTGAAAATTGGGTAAACTTAGTGCGATCCCAAGAATAGTATTGGAAGATCAATGTTAAACCAAATGACCCTTGACTAACGGAGTGAGACACTCGTTAGATCAAATAACTGAAGGGCGAACTTTGTGGGAACCCGACTGGATGAGCTTAGTGTTGTCAGTAGAAGAATGTCAGTAGGAATCAGTTTTAATCCTATGGACATGAGACCGTGATCAATAATTGAATTAACAGTAAATTATGAAACTTGTGTATAAATAAATTGCTTATGTTGTAATATTTTGTTGCATAATTTGTTGCATCTGTCATGATATAATTATTGATTGTTCGATATGTTCTTTTGCTAGGCTGTCGTGCTCACCCTTGTTATACTCTATCTTTTCAGGAAAGACCGGAGGAAATTAGAAGTCAGCAGAAGCTTAGTTAGTCTGTGGAGCTCTTTGCTTTAGTTAGATTTTTATTGAGTTTTTTAAGGATCTTGTTTAGGTGAGTTTTAATTGAGACTAAAAAATGTCTATTTTATTTGGTTATTGTCACTGAATTATTTTAGTGACTCGATATATACTTTTGTTTAATGGATTAATTTAAATTATTTCCATTTAGTCTTGGAATTTGTTCCAGGTCCACGCCTAGAAATCCGTGTATTTATGATATATGAATTGTATTGATTTTCGGGGCGTGACAGATTGATATCAGAGCACTAGGTTTAGAAACCCTGGTATAACAAGAGTGACACCTAGGATTGGTTCTTAGGGTCACTGTGGAGTTTAGGATAACATTAGAGTAGTATGTTGTGATTAGGATCATGATAGAACTCTAGTGTTTGTTATTTGATGAGATTAACTATTCATCAAGTCAGAGCTAGGCCAGAAGTATCTAGTCAACCATTAGAATTTAACCCAATGGTTGAGTTGATTAAGGAGTTTATAAGGTGGAATTCATCTACCTTGGGCGGGATTGTAAGTCCTCTGGGGGTAGACGAATGAATTCTCACATTCAAGAAGATCTTGAAGTTTTAAATTGTGATGATCTAGGAAGGTGAGGCACACCATTGTTGTGTAACAATTAAGATCGAGGATGTGATCGAGATGATCTAGGAATAATTTAACTTTAAATTCTATGTTGAGTATTTTCCTGAAATGACCAAAGAGTAGAATATCTTGTGTTTAGTGCGTGAAACCTTAGAAGTAGTTTTGGCAGTTGTGACACCGTTTGAAGAGTCAGCTATTCTTGACCTTAATTGTAGAGAGTATCCAATCAAGGTTGGAGAGATAGTTTTGCTAGTTGACTTAGTGATACTCGAGATGTGGGAATTCGATGTGATCTTATGTATGAATTAGTTAGCAGCCTTTCATGGTAAGTTGTCTTATTTTGAGAAAACAGTTATATATATATATTTTTAATCTCTGGTGAGTTATCATTTCTTTTTCGGAGTAGTCACACAAATGAAGTGTTGACTAAAGGATTTCTCTCTCACATTGAGAGTGTGGATCAAGGTATTGGGTTGGAACAAATACCAGTTGTCTCCGAGTTTGTTGATGTATTCCAAGAGATACCGGGGTTGCCTCCTAGGAGGGTAATGAATTTTAGTATTGATGTAGGACCGGGTACCTCACCAATGTCAAAGGCACCTTACAGGATAATGCTAATAAAATTGAAGGAATTAAAGGGGCAAATCCAAGAGTTGTTGGATCAGGACTTTGTTTGGCCTAATACTTTGCCGTGGGGTGCGCCGGTACTATATGTCAAAAGAATGATGGATCAATGCGATTGAGTATCGATTTTTGGCAATTGAATAAAGTGACTATTAAGAACAAATATTCTTTACCTAGGATTAATGATTTATTCGATCAACTCAGAGGAGTGTAGTTATTTCCAAGATTGACTTGAGGTCAGGTTATCACTAGTTGAGAGTGAAGTAGGAAGACATCTCTAAGACTGCTTTTCAGAATCGGTATGGACATTACGAGTTCTTAGTCATGTTATTTGGGCTGACTAATGTACCAACGACTTTCATGGAATTGATGAACCGGGTTTTAAGCTTTTCCTAGATCAATTTGTTGTTGTCTTTGTGGATGCCATTTGGATTTTTTCGAACTCTAGTGAAGAGCATAAGCATCATCTTCATATCACACTTCAGATTTTGAGAAAACATCAGTTGTATGCCAAACTTTCAAAATGTGAGTTCTGGTAGAAGCAAGTCAAGTTTTTGGGACATGTCATTTCAATAGAAGGAGTGTTAGTGGATCCTACTAAGGTTGAAGTGGTAATGGACTAGGGATAACCCACTCCAGTTACCAAGATTCATAGTTTTCTGAGTCTGGCCGGATACTATCGACGTTTCATTGAGGGATTTTCAAAGATTTCTGTACCTTTGAATCGTCTAACTAAGAAATACGTGAAGTTTGTTTGGGAAGACAGTTGTGAGTAGGTCTTTGTTGAGTTAAGACCCGACTGACATGAGCACCAGTTCTGACCTTTCTTGAGAGCCATGGAGGACTTGTGGTCTATAGTGATGCATCTCATCAGGGCTTGGGGTATGTTTTGATGCAGAATTGTAAGGTGGTTGCTTATGCATATCGTCAGTTGAAGGTTCATAAGAAGAACTATCCAACTCATGATTTGGAATTGGCGACAATTATTTTTGCATTGAAGATATGGAGATACTATCTTTATGGAGAGAAGTTTGAGTTCTTTTCTGATCACAAAAGTTTGAAATACCTGTTCTCTCAGAAGGAGTTGAACATGAGGTAGCGAAAGTGGATGAAACATCTAAAAGATTATGACTTTACTTTTCACTATCATCCTGGGAAGGCTAAGGTTGTAGCAGATGCATTGAGCCTCAAACTGAGAGGATTAGTTACTCTTATGATAGTTCAGGAGTGGAATGTGTTGGAGGTAGTTTCATAATATAATATTCATCCAGTTCAGCAGAATGCCAATGCTTTTCTATTCAGTCTAACTATCCAACCGACATTGGTCAGTAAAATCATTCAAGCTCAATCGTAAAATGGAAAGTTGCAATCGAGAGTACCAAAGGCAGTTGTTGGTAATACTGCAGATTGGGCTGTTGGATCAATGGTGGTGTGAGATTTCGTAGAAGATTGTATGTTCCAGATTTGACTGATTTAAAGAGAGAGGTTCTTGAGGAAGCATATTATGCAAAATATGCGGTTCATCCGGGTGATACAAAGATGTATCGAGATCTTTGTAGGCATTTTTAGTAGGTTGGTATGAAATAGATTGCAGAGTTTGTAGCTAGATGTTTGACTTGTCAGCAAGTGAAAACTGAACATTAGAAGCCATCTGGTCCTTTATAGTCATTGTCCATTGCAGAATAAAAATGGGAGATGATATCGATGGATTTTTTAGTCGGACTATTGAGGTCGAGGCAGAGGCACGATGCAGTATGGGTAATAGTGGACCGATTGATAAAATCTACTCACTTTCTTCTGGTTCATACTACTTACTTTAGGATGAGTTGAGTAAGCTGTATGTAAAAGAGATAGTTAAATTGCATGGAGTTCCTATATCGATAGTCTCAGATCGAGATGCGATGTTTACATCTCAATTCTGGAAGAGTTTTCAAAGGGCTTTGGGGACATCATTAGATTTCAGTACGCCTTTTCATCCCCAAACTGATGGTCAAACGAAATGAGTCAACCAAGTGTTGGAAGACATACTTTGGGCATGTATTTTGGATTTTAAATGTAATTGGTTGGATCACCTACCTTTGGTGGAGTTTGCATATAATAACAGTTATCATGCCAGTATCGGGATGGTGCCGTACGAGGCTCTATATGGTAGACTTTGTAGATCACCTATTTGTTGGGCAGAGGTAGGCGTTAGTAGTTTGCTCAGACCAAAGTTGGTTCGTAAGGCTACTGAGAAGGTAGCATTGATCAGGGAGCGGTTGAGAACTACTCAAAGTCGGGAAAATATTTATGTAGACCGGCGAAGAAGCCTAGAGTTTACAGTTAACGATCATGTTTTGCTTAAGGTTTCTCCAATGAAGGGTATTGTGAGATTCGGAAAGAAGAAGGGGAAGTTGTCTCCTAGGTTCATTTGACCATTTGAAGTGTTGGATTGGATCAGAGTTGTAACATATAGACTGGCTTTGCCACCTAGTCTATCTGGGGTACATAATGTGTTTCATGTATCTATGCTGGGTAAGTATGTGAGAGATGAGTCTCACACTATTGACTTTAGTACCTTGGAGCTCAGGCAGGATGCATCTTATGAGAAGAGACCGGTTCGCATTTTGGACAGTATGGCGAAACAACTTAGAGCTCAGTCCATCACCTTAGTGAAGGTTCTCTAGAACAATCATGACATAGGTGAAGCCTCTTGGGAGCTGGAGTCGGAGATGGAGGAAAAGTATCCACATTTTTTTCCTGATGAGGTATGTTAAATTTTGAGGACAAAATTTCTTTTAAGGAGGGTAGATTGTAGTGACCTTGAAATTAATTAGCTAATGTGAGAATAAATAAGGGAATTAGAATAACCTTGATTGAGATTTTATTAGAAGTATAGACAAACAAGAGTCACTAATGACATTCTGGTAAATAAATAATATGGATAATATAAATGGAAAGTGGTAAACCTAAGTTCAGAATACACAGAACACAATTTATAGAGAATAGAACATGAGAGAGAAGAAAAGTAGGGTTTTCACATTTGGAAGAGTTTTCAAGAAAGGAGATCGCGATTCCAAAGCTTGTTCTTCCTCGTGATAGATTAAGTCGTTGAGGCAAGTGAACACTCCACCTTAGTTCTAGGTTTTAATTATGTTTTGGATTTATAGGAATGATGATCCATGTTAGAAACTCATAAATTAGAGTTTAAATTTCTGAGTAATGTTTTAGGTAATTCTTACAATCCTGAAATTAAACTTAGTATATTTTGATATTTAAATCTTGTTGTTTCAACTCTTGTTTTACATCTATAATTATCATAAACGAATTAAATGTCAGAAAAATAATGAATTGAATTTAGGGATGAAAAACCATTGAGAAAAATAGAATTTTAGGGAAGAAAATGTGAACACCCCATTTTTACACCCTTAAAACCTTTGTTTTTTTTTATTATTTTGTGTTTATTTTAATTTATTTTCTTACTTTATTTTATTTTGAGAGAGAGAGAGGGTCCTCCATTTTCTCATGCCCGTGAAATCCAAATCAAAGCTCAGTTAAGCCCGCAAACCTTACCCATTGTTCAAAACCCTCAAGAGAGAAATCCATGTTCAAAATCCCAAGTTATAAAGCCCAAGTATACATAAGCCAACCTCTCAAGGGTTTAAACCCAGTCCCAAAAACCACCAAGGCCCTTTACTGTTGCATATATAAAGAAAGAGATAGGGTTTAAAATCCCTAATCTCATTTGTTTGGCACAGCCCCCTTCTCTTTCTCCCTTTCTCTTCTTTCTTCTTCAGTTTACGGCAACAACAGGGAGCTCCCTGTTGCTCCATCTCCAACCTTTGGCCAGCAGATCATCTCTAACCATTGCAACACCAACTCCATTGGTTGCTTCACCTCCATTATCAACGTCATCAAGCTCCGATGAGTTTCGAAACCTCCGGTGAATAGCACTTCTCTCAGTCTATAGATCTCAAAGATTTTAGCTCTGAACATCACCAGCACTGAAGATCGCTCTCTATTTCCTGTAGTAGCTCTGATCTCCAATGGCAGACCACCATCGCACCTCTCTTGCTTTCATCTTTAGCAGCAATAGCTTCGATCACCATTGTCTCCGACGAAGCTCGATCAGTTCCCATCATCGTCGTCTCCAATGTCTACAACTCCTGTTGCTGCCCTTTGTTCTTCTCATCTAAACTCAGTCCCGACCAAGTAATTGGTGCAGATCCAGCACTTTCGGCCAGCATTGTCTCTAGCGAGCTTCATTTCTTCTCCGATCATTTTTCTCCGGTGAGCTTCAGCTAGCCTCGGCCATCATCAACCCATCGTTATTCCTTAATCTCTTCAGATCCACCTCCACCACCATTTTTCTTCCATAGATCCTTCGCCGGAGCTTCCGATCATTCTCAGCCACGACACCAGCGTCGAGCCATGGTCCCAGCTGCAGTAGCAGCCATTCACCACCGTACCTGCAGTAACTCTCCCCATCTCAGCAATTTCATTCTTCTATTCCCAATCTCCGGCAACACTAGTCCAGCCACCTGGTTTGGCTTCGGCTTCACCTAGCTCCACCAACGTCACAGGCTAGATACTTCAATCCACACATCAGTTGCAACTTCGGCCAGCAATTCCTCATTTTCCCTGAGCAGCTGCCAACATCGTCGATCTACCATCAACCATCGCAGGTTTGCCTCATCCCTCTTTTTATTTAAATCTTTATTTAACTTATGTCTGCATTGGATGGTTGTGTGGTTTTGTTTGTTAAGAGCAAACCTGGATCTGTAGGACTTGTTTTGGTCAAAGCTTGAATTTCAGTCAGTCTATAACTCCTTCCCCTCTGTTTGTTTTTGAATGATATAAAAAAGGGGGGAGTTAGGGATCTCGTTTGACTCCCATGGGCCCTTATTTGTTTTCTGGGTCGCATTCAGTGAGCTGGAGGGCCCCTGCAGCCATTTTAAATCTTTTGTATATACCATATCTTACCTTAGTATGGGCTATTGAGCCAAAGCAAATTGACCAACTTTCACTAGTGGTCAATGGGCTTTAGCCCAATAGTTTCATGTGGGCCCTCACTAAATTTGAACTATTTTAGGTCCTAATTAATTTATTGTAATTTATTTCATGTATGTATGTGCAAATTATAGGATTAGGCCGTAGTTTATTTTTCATTTTTGCCTACCTTGGGCGCTTAGGTGATTTTTTACCCTAAACAACTTACCTACTCCGTTAGTTAAAAAATACAAAAAAAATCAAAAAAATGCAAAACAACAAAAACATTAAAAAAACTCACAAAATTCAAAAAGGACCTACCCTAATAAATGAACGCCCCCTAGAGCTCCCCCACGAGCACCTAGCCACGCAACCGTCGCCCGGAATGAGATTCATAAATCTCAATTCCGCATCCCCCCAACTCAAACACGAGTTGGAAGTGACCACACTCCGAAACGAGTATAAAAACAGTCACGGACCCCGAACTACTATTAGGGTCTGATTCCGACTAACCGGATAAGTAGGCAGCCCAAACCAGGGTTCGACCCCAACCAAAAATAAAATTTTTACACCCCATATTGATTTGTGTTTGATTAGCAAAATTAATAATTATTTAGGAAATTTTAAGTGATTTTTAAATGTTTGGCTTGGACCTAATGAGTAGGTTACCATCATTGGATAGAGGTCCTGGGGTGCCTAACCCCTTCCCCAGGACCTAAATGGATCTCTTACCTAGACTACTCTTGACCGTAGACCCCTTATTTTGGATTTATCTTGGGATCCTACTTCCCCTAAGTAGGTGGCGACTCTTAGAATAAATTTAGCGTTATTCCTCTACTCTCGGACCTTGTCTCGACACTTAGAATTGAGAGGGGAGGAAAGGCGGTAAATTTATGTGTTTACAGCTTTGGTGCAATGATAGTGTGAGTGTAGTGCAATGATGAAGTGCAGTACAATGCCATGATGAAGCACAGTGCCACAGGGGCAAACCCAGATTCACCCATCAACCATCCTAACAAACACCCGCTCATTATCTTAATGACACAACCACAATCTTCTCTTACTCAACATATCATTCCATGCCCACCCTCCGCACCGTAAGAGTGCGAGTACCACCCAAAACCTGATGGATGTGACCAAACTTAATTTCGAACTTGAGACCCATGAAACATCTGTCTCCATACATTCCATACATCATTTTGCTACATCAACAAACCACCCTTGTGCCACCTAAGAATGCCAAGCAGGGCATTTTCGAGTGAAAGGAGTTCCAAGAGCAAGATGTCGAGCGAGTTTGATTGAAATCAAGCCAAGTTTGAGTCAATCTTAGCTAGGTTTTCTTTCCGTCAGGGTCGGCCATAGTGGCCCATGTATATATCCAGTTTGCAATAATCGAGTCATCTCCACTTTTCAATTCCTTGAAATCTCTCTTCCTTTCAAGAGTCTCATTTCTCATTTGGCTAATGAAGGCGTGACCTAGTACTTCTCAAAGAGTCTAGCGATCTGAAGCTATCAAAAATCCAAAAATATCTTTCTCCCAATAAAAAATGCTAGCTAAGCTTATTGGTTTAAATAAGGGATCACTCAAACAAAAGTCAAACTCATAACCCTCGGGGGTAGAGTATGATGAAGAGCATAGAGAGGGATTTCCAACAGTAAACCCTCAATCCCATGCGAGTGTTACAAAGCAGAATAGAGTTGGGTAATGATTCTACGTGTGCAAAAATTAGAACCTTGCTACGCCAGGGGCAGGGGGATCAAGGTCAAGATCGATCAGGCAAGAGGCAAGTTCACCTCCTGTTGTTCGCCAAAACCTTCAAGACATATTTCAAAGGAAAAATTGCAGGATCCTAGTTGTTGTACAGATAAAGCTCCTGACTATGACAAGGATGATCAAATGCAAAATTATCAGACTCAGTCAATACATGAAGTACATCTACTACACGCAGAGGGGCAAGAGGAAAGATTCGCTTGAGGTGGGATTCAAAACCCCCCTAAGATCACGATATAAGTTGGGGCAACAGATTCACCACAACAGTACCCTCACCGATGCTTGGGGCAGGAATAGTGTGGTTGCTCAAGATCCAAATTTGAGAAATGCCGCTGAGCAATTATCATAGACAAGCGAGAAAGCGGAACTAAATCAAGATTTGTCCATGCCGGGGCAAAGCCACTCTCATTAAGATATGAGATGTTTCTTCAAATGACATTCTCATCCATTCTCATCAGAGCACTCACCCAGACTAAAAGTGGTCAAACTCTTGACACAGCTGTGCAGATCAACAAGCCAGAGCAAATGATTCGTTTTCACCAAGGCATCATCGAGTTATGCGATGCAAGGGGCAAACTCAACATTTGTACAAGGAGCCCTGAGCCAATCAACATGGATAAGGTTAAAAAGTATTATGCTTAGGGTCTTATTTGATAAATGCTTGCACTCTAAGCCTCTTCGGGAAAGGATAGGAGGCCATGTTTGTCATCTACTTCCCTTATGATTCATGTAACACCCTCGATATATCATCAAATTCCGATAGTTAGCCATCTCGAGCCTAATAGCCCTTCTTTCAAAAAACTTTCAACGGGACACCCTGTACTCTGTCTGCTTGAACTACGTCAATGACCTGATCCTGTAAAAGGGTACGTAGGCAGCCTAGAAAATTAGGTTCGGTCATAACATTCAATCTATTGAGCAAAAAATCAGCCTCAATAAAAAAAAAGGCTCGTAAAAAAAATAAAAAGACAAAATGTCAAAAGGAAAAAGAAAAAAAAATGGGCAAGGAAAAAGTCAAGAGGCGCTCAAGTAGATGAATTTTCAATGGAAATTTTTATCTTCTATCAGAAGCAAAAGAATCAAGATTCTTCTCCCCATAGTGGAAAATAATTTCTCAAGTAAAAGGGTGTCCCAAACTTTCGGTCCCCCAGCCTACATTTCGTCCTATCTTAAGTCCACCTCGATCCCCTAGAGATTAAGAGTGCAGATAATTTATCAGACATTATTCAAAGCAGAATGCTCCAAGGCAATGAAGGGAGCAAGGCTCTACTTTGAAATAAATCGCGGGCATGAGTGAAAACCGGAAACGGCCTCATTGCGCAAAAATTACGCGAACCCCAGGCCTAGTCTTGCGACTAGGGGCAAAAAAGGGAAATATAAAATTGATCAACTTCGCAGGCATGAGTGAAAACCGGCAACGGCCTCATTGCGCAAAAATCATGCGACCCCACAACTTGGTCATTCCAAGGGTAAAAAAGGGAAAGTTGAAAACATCAAGCGTTCAACAGCAGTTTCCTTGAGACCAGTTCGAAGGAACTTCAAGCACCAATTGAAGGATTTTATGGTCGAGACAGAGCTTTACCTCAAGCAAATCGCGGGCATGAGTAAACACCAGAAACGGCCTCATTGCGCAAAATTATGCGAACCCTAGGCCTAGTCTTGCGACTAGGGGCAAAAAAAAAAGAAAATTTTTTTTTGATCAAACTCGTAGGCATGAGTGAAAACCGGAAACGGTCTCATTGCGCAAAAACTACGTGAACCCCAGTCCTAGTCTTGTGACTAGGGGCAAAAAAGGGAAATACAAAAATTGATCAACTTCGCATGCATGAGTGAAAACCGGCAACGACCTCATTGCGTAAAAATTATGCGATCCCCAGACTTGGTCATTCCAAGGGTAAAAAAGGGAAAAGTTGAAAGCAACAAGCATTCACTAGGAGCATCATCGAGATCAAGACAAAGCACTTTCGGGCATCATCTGAAGAATCTTATCGTTAGAGTGGACTAAGTGTCTCTTGTTCGTAGCAAGGCCCAATTCAGCATATGTCAAGGATTAAAGATCAACTTTACCACTGATACAGCATGACGGGTCATACTTGCTTAGCATCATGTTCTACCCTTGAGGACAAAATTCAATCGCCTTGTGAAGGTGATCACGTTATTAAATCCAATGAGCAAAGAAAGCATTTGCATTCGAAAATTTTGGTTGTCTTCAAAATAACCAACCAAAATCAGGATCTTGATATTCGTTTGAAATCAATCTCACTCAAACCGAAGGGCATGTCCAAGAAATATCTTATCATCCTCCATTTGGTCATCAAGGTCATATTGTCGGTTATGTCTCTTGGCTTGGTCAAATCAATCTCATCTCAACAACTGTTCGGGCGCCAAACAACCTCGATTGGAAGCAGGAGCAAGGTCAAGGACATCTGAAATCTCTGACAAGCATGAGACTGGTATCTAAGAGCGAGTCATATACTTAGCTTATCATCAATCTGTATCTTCCATTAGTACTGCATTGGTTCAATCCAGGTCTAGTCGCATCATCCGCGCATTTGCATAAGTTGAGTCTTGCATTGTCCTGCTTCTCATACATGTTATACATGCATACCATTCAAGTCCAGTCAATACACATTCAACACACTACACCCTAGTTAACACTAGTTGCATACATTCGTTTGCTTAATCGAGTCGCACATTTTGCACTCTTGTAGCACTCAGTTGCACACATTTGATGGGGTCGCACACATTACACTCTAGTTGCACCCATCTTGCACACACTCATTTACACACTATAGCTGTACATATCGCATTAGTTGCACCCATCTTGCACACACTCATTTGCACACTATAGTTGTACATATCGCATTAGTTGCACCCATCTAGCACACTATAGTTGCACACACTCAATCGAGTTACTCATATTGCACTCTAGTTACACTCATCTTGCACACACTCATTTGTATACTCTAGTTGCACATATCGCACTAGTTTCACCCATCTTGCACACTCAAGTTGCACACACTCAATCGAGTCGCACACATCACACTTTTACTACACTTGCACACACTCATTTGAGTTACACATTTTGCACTCTTGCTGCACTCAATCGCACACATTTAATGGGGTCGCACATATTTTGCACTCTTGCTGCACTCAATTGCACACACTTAATCAAGTCGCACATATTGCACTCTTGTTGCCCACAGATTGCACATACTCATTTGTACACTCAAGTTGCACACACTCAATCGAGTCACATATTGTACCTAACTGCATTCAAGTTGCACACACTCAACCGAGTCATATTTCATCCACTTTGTCACTTAGCACACATGTAACTCCGCATACACTTCACCATATTTGCATCATCATGCATTTCTCTCAGGTCGCGTACACGCCAAGCTAGGTAAGACCGCGAGGTCTCTAGCGCAAGCCGCGCACCAAACATTTTTCATCAGGCAGACTACCTTCATTCATCTTTTTGGTTGACATTCAAGGCGATGTCACCATCAATCCTTTTGGTTGACATTCAAGGTGATGTCACCATCAATCCTTTCGGTTGACATTGAAGACAATGTCACCATCAATCCTTTCGATTGACATTGAAGGCGATGTCACCCTCCATCTTGTTGGTTGACATTCAAGGCGATGTCACCATCAATCTTTTTGGTTGACATTCAAGGCGATGTCATCCCCCATCTTGTTGTTGACATTCAAGGCGATGTCACCATCAATCCTTTTGGTTGACATTCAAGGCGATGTCACCATCAATCCTTTCAGTTAACATTGAAGGCGATGTCACTCTCTCATCCTGTTGCTTGACATTCAAGGCGATGTCACCATCAATCTTTTCGGTTGACATTCAAGGCGATGTCACCCTCCCATCTTGTTGGTTGATATTCAAGGTGATGTCACCATCAATCCTTTCAGTTGACATTGAAGGCGATGTCACTCTCTCATCCTGTTGGTCGACATTCAAGGCGATGTCACCATTAATCCTTTCGGTTGACATTCAAGGCGATGTCACCCTCCCATCTTGTTGGTTGATATTCAAGGCGATGTCACCATCAATCCTTTCAGTTGACATTGAAGGCGATGTCACTCTCTCATCTTGTTGGTCGACATTCAAGGCGATGTCACCATCAATCCTTTCGGTTGACATTCAAGGCGATGTCACCCTCCCATCTTGTTGGTTGACATTCAAGGCGATGTCACCATTAATCCTCGTGGTTGACATTGAAGGCGATGTCACCCTCCCATCTTGTTGGTGGACATTCAAGGCGATGTCACCATCAATCATTTCAATTGACATTGAAGGCGATGTCACTCTCTCATCCTGTTGGTTGACATTTAAGGCGATGTCACCATCAATCATTTCGGTTGACATCTAAGGCGATGTCACCCTCCCATCTTGTTGGTGGACATTTAAGGCGATGTCACCATCAATCCTTTCGGTTGACATTGAAGGCGATGTCATCCTCTCATCTTGTTGGTTGACATTCAAGGCGATGTCACCATCAATCCTTTCGGTTGACATTGAAGGCAATGTCACCCTCAATCTTTTTGTTTGGCATTCAAGGTGATATCATTCATCACATTCATTCCATCATCGACTTTCATGCCATAGTATTCTCGCTCCAAACACTATATCAGTCTCCATGCAATAGTGTTCATGAGTTACCTTCAATCTATGACATCTATTTCATCCCCAACTTTCATGCTATAGCACTCCCAGCGCTCAAGACACTATATCAGTCTCCAGGCAGTAGTGTTCATGAGCTCCCTTCAGTCCATCATATCCATTTCGTCCTCAACCTTCATGCCATAGTACTCTCGCTCCGAACACTATATCAGTCTCCATGCAGTAGTGTACGCGAGCTCCCTTCAGTCCAAGTTTCATTTGCCCTCATCTTCCCCAGCAGTCCTCCGTAATGAGGCTATAAACTACTATCCTTCACTCCATCATTTTGTTTCAGGCAAGTTTTCTAGGGTTGGAATTTAGATTCTCTTCTTCTATTTTGCTTAAGGATTTTCGTGTGTAAAAATGACGGTGTTTCAGTCTTTGCCGTTCAATTGCCAGCAATCTCCGACAAAGAGGGGCAACTGTGAACACCCCATTTTTACACCCTTAAAACCTTTTTTTTATTATTATTTTGTGTTTATTTTAATTTATTTTCTTACTTTATTTTATTTTGAGAGAGAGAGAGGGTCCTCCATTTTCTCATGCCCGTGAAATCCAAATCAAAGCTCAGTTAAGCCCGCAAACCTTACCCATTGTTCAAAACCCTCAAGAGAGAAATCCATGTTCAAAATCCCAAGTTATAAAGCCCAAGTATACATAAGCCAACCTCTCAAGGGTTTAAACCCAGTCCCAAAAACCACCAAGGCCCTTTACTGTTGCATATATAAAGAAAGAGATAGGGTTTAAAATCCCTAATCTCATTTGTTTGGCACAGCCCCCTTCTCTTTCTCCCTTTCTCTTCTTTCTTCTTCAGTTTACGGCAACAACAGGGAGCTCCCTGTTGCTCCATCTCCAACCTTTGGCCAGCAGATCATCTCTAACCATTGCAACACCAACTCCATTGGTTGCTTCACCTCCATTATCAACGTCATCAAGCTCCGATGAGTTTCGAAACCTCCGGTGAATAGCACTTCTCTCAGTCTATAGATCTCAAAGATTTTAGCTCTGAACATCACCAGCACTGAAGATCGCTCTCTATTTCCTGTAGTAGCTCTGATCTCCAATGGCAGACCACCATCGCACCTCTCTTGCTTTCATCTTTAGCAGCAATAGCTTCGATCACCATTGTCTCCGACGAAGCTCGATCAGTTCCCATCATCGTCGTCTCCAATGTCTACAACTCCTGTTGCTGCCCTTTGTTCTTCTCATCTAAACTCAGTCCCGACCAAGTAATTGGTGCAGATCCAGCACTTTCGGCCAGCATTGTCTCTAGCGAGCTTCATTTCTTCTCCGATCATTTTTCTCCGGTGAGCTTCAGCTAGCCTCGGCCATCATCAACCCATCGTTATTCCTTAATCTCTTCAGATCCACCTCCACCACCATTTTTCTTCCATAGATCCTTCGCCGGAGCTTCCGATCATTCTCAGCCACGACACCAGCGTCGAGCCATGGTCCCAGCTGCAGTAGCAGCCATTCACCACCGTACCTGCAGTAACTCTCCCCATCTCAGCAATTTCATTCTTCTATTCCCAATCTCCGGCAACACTAGTCCAGCCACCTGGTTTGGCTTCGGCTTCACCTAGCTCCACCAACGTCACAGGCTAGATACTTCAATCCACACATCAGTTGCAACTTCGGCCAGCAATTCCTCATTTTCCCTGAGCAGCTGCCAACATCGTCGATCTACCATCAACCATCGCAGGTTTGCCTCATCCCTCTTTTTATTTAAATCTTTATTTAACTTATGTCTGCATTGGATGGTTGTGTGGTTTTGTTTGTTAAGAGCAAACCTGGATCTGTAGGACTTGTTTTGGTCAAAGCTTGAATTTCAGTCAGTCTATAACTCCTTCCCCTCTGTTTGTTTTTGAATGATATAAAAAAGGGGGGAGTTAGGGATCTCGTTTGACTCCCATGGGCCCTTATTTGTTTTCTGGGTCGCATTCAGTGAGCTGGAGGGCCCCTGCAGCCATTTTAAATCTTTTGTATATACCATATCTTACCTTAGTATGGGCTATTGAGCCAAAGCAAATTGACCAACTTTCACTAGTGGTCAATGGGCTTTAGCCCAATAGTTTCATGTGGGCCCTCACTAAATTTGAACTATTTTAGGTCCTAATTAATTTATTGTAATTTATTTCATGTATGTATGTGCAAATTATAGGATTAGGCCGTAGTTTATTTTTCATTTTTGCCTACCTTGGGCGCTTAGGTGATTTTTTACCCTAAACAACTTACCTACTCCGTTAGTTAAAAAATACAAAAAAAATCAAAAAAATGCAAAACAACAAAAACATTAAAAAAACTCACAAAATTCAAAAAGGACCTACCCTAATAAATGAACGCCCCCTAGAGCTCCCCCACGAGCACCTAGCCACGCAACCGTCGCCCGGAATGAGATTCATAAATCTCAATTCCGCATCCCCCCAACTCAAACACGAGTTGGAAGTGACCACACTCCGAAACGAGTATAAAAACAGTCACGGACCCCGAACTACTATTAGGGTCTGATTCCGACTAACCGGATAAGTAGGCAGCCCAAACCAGGGTTCGACCCCAACCAAAAATAAAATTTTTACACCCCATATTGATTTGTGTTTGATTAGCAAAATTAATAATTATTTAGGAAATTTTAAGTGATTTTTAAATGTTTGGCTTGGACCTAATGAGTAGGTTACCATCATTGGATAGAGGTCCTGGGGTGCCTAACCCCTTCCCCAGGACCTAAATGGATCTCTTACCTAGACTACTCTTGACCGT
Source organism: Tetracentron sinense (assembly GCA_015143295.1). Taxonomy (NCBI): domain Eukaryota; kingdom Viridiplantae; phylum Streptophyta; class Magnoliopsida; order Trochodendrales; family Trochodendraceae; genus Tetracentron; species Tetracentron sinense. The sequence goes on from JABCRI010001296.1 coordinate 29,591, forward strand.
AGACCCCTTATTTTGGATTTATCTTGGGATCCTACTTCCCCTAAGTAGGTGGCGACTCTTAGAATAAATTTAGCGTTATTCCTCTACTCTCGGACCTTGTCTCGACACTTAGAATTGAGAGGGGAGGAAAGGCGGTAAATTTATGTGTTTACAGCTTTGGTGCAATGATAGTGTGAGTGTAGTGCAATGATGAAGTGCAGTACAATGCCATGATGAAGCACAGTGCCACAGGGGCAAACCCAGATTCACCCATCAACCATCCTAACAAACACCCGCTCATTATCTTAATGACACAACCACAATCTTCTCTTACTCAACATATCATTCCATGCCCACCCTCCGCACCGTAAGAGTGCGAGTACCACCCAAAACCTGATGGATGTGACCAAACTTAATTTCGAACTTGAGACCCATGAAACATCTGTCTCCATACATTCCATACATCATTTTGCTACATCAACAAACCACCCTTGTGCCACCTAAGAATGCCAAGCAGGGCATTTTCGAGTGAAAGGAGTTCCAAGAGCAAGATGTCGAGCGAGTTTGATTGAAATCAAGCCAAGTTTGAGTCAATCTTAGCTAGGTTTTCTTTCCGTCAGGGTCGGCCATAGTGGCCCATGTATATATCCAGTTTGCAATAATCGAGTCATCTCCACTTTTCAATTCCTTGAAATCTCTCTTCCTTTCAAGAGTCTCATTTCTCATTTGGCTAATGAAGGCGTGACCTAGTACTTCTCAAAGAGTCTAGCGATCTGAAGCTATCAAAAATCCAAAAATATCTTTCTCCCAATAAAAAATGCTAGCTAAGCTTATTGGTTTAAATAAGGGATCACTCAAACAAAAGTCAAACTCATAACCCTCGGGGGTAGAGTATGATGAAGAGCATAGAGAGGGATTTCCAACAGTAAACCCTCAATCCCATGCGAGTGTTACAAAGCAGAATAGAGTTGGGTAATGATTCTACGTGTGCAAAAATTAGAACCTTGCTACGCCAGGGGCAGGGGGATCAAGGTCAAGATCGATCAGGCAAGAGGCAAGTTCACCTCCTGTTGTTCGCCAAAACCTTCAAGACATATTTCAAAGGAAAAATTGCAGGATCCTAGTTGTTGTACAGATAAAGCTCCTGACTATGACAAGGATGATCAAATGCAAAATTATCAGACTCAGTCAATACATGAAGTACATCTACTACACGCAGAGGGGCAAGAGGAAAGATTCGCTTGAGGTGGGATTCAAAACCCCCCTAAGATCACGATATAAGTTGGGGCAACAGATTCACCACAACAGTACCCTCACCGATGCTTGGGGCAGGAATAGTGTGGTTGCTCAAGATCCAAATTTGAGAAATGCCGCTGAGCAATTATCATAGACAAGCGAGAAAGCGGAACTAAATCAAGATTTGTCCATGCCGGGGCAAAGCCACTCTCATTAAGATATGAGATGTTTCTTCAAATGACATTCTCATCCATTCTCATCAGAGCACTCACCCAGACTAAAAGTGGTCAAACTCTTGACACAGCTGTGCAGATCAACAAGCCAGAGCAAATGATTCGTTTTCACCAAGGCATCATCGAGTTATGCGATGCAAGGGGCAAACTCAACATTTGTACAAGGAGCCCTGAGCCAATCAACATGGATAAGGTTAAAAAGTATTATGCTTAGGGTCTTATTTGATAAATGCTTGCACTCTAAGCCTCTTCGGGAAAGGATAGGAGGCCATGTTTGTCATCTACTTCCCTTATGATTCATGTAACACCCTCGATATATCATCAAATTCCGATAGTTAGCCATCTCGAGCCTAATAGCCCTTCTTTCAAAAAACTTTCAACGGGACACCCTGTACTCTGTCTGCTTGAACTACGTCAATGACCTGATCCTGTAAAAGGGTACGTAGGCAGCCTAGAAAATTAGGTTCGGTCATAACATTCAATCTATTGAGCAAAAAATCAGCCTCAATAAAAAAAAAGGCTCGTAAAAAAAATAAAAAGACAAAATGTCAAAAGGAAAAAGAAAAAAAAATGGGCAAGGAAAAAGTCAAGAGGCGCTCAAGTAGATGAATTTTCAATGGAAATTTTTATCTTCTATCAGAAGCAAAAGAATCAAGATTCTTCTCCCCATAGTGGAAAATAATTTCTCAAGTAAAAGGGTGTCCCAAACTTTCGGTCCCCCAGCCTACATTTCGTCCTATCTTAAGTCCACCTCGATCCCCTAGAGATTAAGAGTGCAGATAATTTATCAGACATTATTCAAAGCAGAATGCTCCAAGGCAATGAAGGGAGCAAGGCTCTACTTTGAAATAAATCGCGGGCATGAGTGAAAACCGGAAACGGCCTCATTGCGCAAAAATTACGCGAACCCCAGGCCTAGTCTTGCGACTAGGGGCAAAAAAGGGAAATATAAAATTGATCAACTTCGCAGGCATGAGTGAAAACCGGCAACGGCCTCATTGCGCAAAAATCATGCGACCCCACAACTTGGTCATTCCAAGGGTAAAAAAGGGAAAGTTGAAAACATCAAGCGTTCAACAGCAGTTTCCTTGAGACCAGTTCGAAGGAACTTCAAGCACCAATTGAAGGATTTTATGGTCGAGACAGAGCTTTACCTCAAGCAAATCGCGGGCATGAGTAAACACCAGAAACGGCCTCATTGCGCAAAATTATGCGAACCCTAGGCCTAGTCTTGCGACTAGGGGCAAAAAAAAAAGAAAATTTTTTTTTGATCAAACTCGTAGGCATGAGTGAAAACCGGAAACGGTCTCATTGCGCAAAAACTACGTGAACCCCAGTCCTAGTCTTGTGACTAGGGGCAAAAAAGGGAAATACAAAAATTGATCAACTTCGCATGCATGAGTGAAAACCGGCAACGACCTCATTGCGTAAAAATTATGCGATCCCCAGACTTGGTCATTCCAAGGGTAAAAAAGGGAAAAGTTGAAAGCAACAAGCATTCACTAGGAGCATCATCGAGATCAAGACAAAGCACTTTCGGGCATCATCTGAAGAATCTTATCGTTAGAGTGGACTAAGTGTCTCTTGTTCGTAGCAAGGCCCAATTCAGCATATGTCAAGGATTAAAGATCAACTTTACCACTGATACAGCATGACGGGTCATACTTGCTTAGCATCATGTTCTACCCTTGAGGACAAAATTCAATCGCCTTGTGAAGGTGATCACGTTATTAAATCCAATGAGCAAAGAAAGCATTTGCATTCGAAAATTTTGGTTGTCTTCAAAATAACCAACCAAAATCAGGATCTTGATATTCGTTTGAAATCAATCTCACTCAAACCGAAGGGCATGTCCAAGAAATATCTTATCATCCTCCATTTGGTCATCAAGGTCATATTGTCGGTTATGTCTCTTGGCTTGGTCAAATCAATCTCATCTCAACAACTGTTCGGGCGCCAAACAACCTCGATTGGAAGCAGGAGCAAGGTCAAGGACATCTGAAATCTCTGACAAGCATGAGACTGGTATCTAAGAGCGAGTCATATACTTAGCTTATCATCAATCTGTATCTTCCATTAGTACTGCATTGGTTCAATCCAGGTCTAGTCGCATCATCCGCGCATTTGCATAAGTTGAGTCTTGCATTGTCCTGCTTCTCATACATGTTATACATGCATACCATTCAAGTCCAGTCAATACACATTCAACACACTACACCCTAGTTAACACTAGTTGCATACATTCGTTTGCTTAATCGAGTCGCACATTTTGCACTCTTGTAGCACTCAGTTGCACACATTTGATGGGGTCGCACACATTACACTCTAGTTGCACCCATCTTGCACACACTCATTTACACACTATAGCTGTACATATCGCATTAGTTGCACCCATCTTGCACACACTCATTTGCACACTATAGTTGTACATATCGCATTAGTTGCACCCATCTAGCACACTATAGTTGCACACACTCAATCGAGTTACTCATATTGCACTCTAGTTACACTCATCTTGCACACACTCATTTGTATACTCTAGTTGCACATATCGCACTAGTTTCACCCATCTTGCACACTCAAGTTGCACACACTCAATCGAGTCGCACACATCACACTTTTACTACACTTGCACACACTCATTTGAGTTACACATTTTGCACTCTTGCTGCACTCAATCGCACACATTTAATGGGGTCGCACATATTTTGCACTCTTGCTGCACTCAATTGCACACACTTAATCAAGTCGCACATATTGCACTCTTGTTGCCCACAGATTGCACATACTCATTTGTACACTCAAGTTGCACACACTCAATCGAGTCACATATTGTACCTAACTGCATTCAAGTTGCACACACTCAACCGAGTCATATTTCATCCACTTTGTCACTTAGCACACATGTAACTCCGCATACACTTCACCATATTTGCATCATCATGCATTTCTCTCAGGTCGCGTACACGCCAAGCTAGGTAAGACCGCGAGGTCTCTAGCGCAAGCCGCGCACCAAACATTTTTCATCAGGCAGACTACCTTCATTCATCTTTTTGGTTGACATTCAAGGCGATGTCACCATCAATCCTTTTGGTTGACATTCAAGGTGATGTCACCATCAATCCTTTCGGTTGACATTGAAGACAATGTCACCATCAATCCTTTCGATTGACATTGAAGGCGATGTCACCCTCCATCTTGTTGGTTGACATTCAAGGCGATGTCACCATCAATCTTTTTGGTTGACATTCAAGGCGATGTCATCCCCCATCTTGTTGTTGACATTCAAGGCGATGTCACCATCAATCCTTTTGGTTGACATTCAAGGCGATGTCACCATCAATCCTTTCAGTTAACATTGAAGGCGATGTCACTCTCTCATCCTGTTGCTTGACATTCAAGGCGATGTCACCATCAATCTTTTCGGTTGACATTCAAGGCGATGTCACCCTCCCATCTTGTTGGTTGATATTCAAGGTGATGTCACCATCAATCCTTTCAGTTGACATTGAAGGCGATGTCACTCTCTCATCCTGTTGGTCGACATTCAAGGCGATGTCACCATTAATCCTTTCGGTTGACATTCAAGGCGATGTCACCCTCCCATCTTGTTGGTTGATATTCAAGGCGATGTCACCATCAATCCTTTCAGTTGACATTGAAGGCGATGTCACTCTCTCATCTTGTTGGTCGACATTCAAGGCGATGTCACCATCAATCCTTTCGGTTGACATTCAAGGCGATGTCACCCTCCCATCTTGTTGGTTGACATTCAAGGCGATGTCACCATTAATCCTCGTGGTTGACATTGAAGGCGATGTCACCCTCCCATCTTGTTGGTGGACATTCAAGGCGATGTCACCATCAATCATTTCAATTGACATTGAAGGCGATGTCACTCTCTCATCCTGTTGGTTGACATTTAAGGCGATGTCACCATCAATCATTTCGGTTGACATCTAAGGCGATGTCACCCTCCCATCTTGTTGGTGGACATTTAAGGCGATGTCACCATCAATCCTTTCGGTTGACATTGAAGGCGATGTCATCCTCTCATCTTGTTGGTTGACATTCAAGGCGATGTCACCATCAATCCTTTCGGTTGACATTGAAGGCAATGTCACCCTCAATCTTTTTGTTTGGCATTCAAGGTGATATCATTCATCACATTCATTCCATCATCGACTTTCATGCCATAGTATTCTCGCTCCAAACACTATATCAGTCTCCATGCAATAGTGTTCATGAGTTACCTTCAATCTATGACATCTATTTCATCCCCAACTTTCATGCTATAGCACTCCCAGCGCTCAAGACACTATATCAGTCTCCAGGCAGTAGTGTTCATGAGCTCCCTTCAGTCCATCATATCCATTTCGTCCTCAACCTTCATGCCATAGTACTCTCGCTCCGAACACTATATCAGTCTCCATGCAGTAGTGTACGCGAGCTCCCTTCAGTCCAAGTTTCATTTGCCCTCATCTTCCCCAGCAGTCCTCCGTAATGAGGCTATAAACTACTATCCTTCACTCCATCATTTTGTTTCAGGCAAGTTTTCTAGGGTTGGAATTTAGATTCTCTTCTTCTATTTTGCTTAAGGATTTTCGTGTGTAAAAATGACGGTGTTTCAGTCTTTGCCGTTCAATTGCCAGCAATCTCCGACAAAGAGGGGCAACTGTGAACACCCCATTTTTACACCCTTAAAACCTTTTTTTATTATTATTTTGTGTTTATTTTAATTTATTTTCTTACTTTATTTTATTTTGAGAGAGAGAGAGGGTCCTCCATTTTCTCATGCCCGTGAAATCCAAATCAAAGCTCAGTTAAGCCCGCAAACCTTACCCATTGTTCAAAACCCTCAAGAGAGAAATCCATGTTCAAAATCCCAAGTTATAAAGCCCAAGTATACATAAGCCAACCTCTCAAGGGTTTAAACCCAGTCCCAAAAACCACCAAGGCCCTTTACTGTTGCATATATAAAGAAAGAGATAGGGTTTAAAATCCCTAATCTCATTTGTTTGGCACAGCCCCCTTCTCTTTCTCCCTTTCTCTTCTTTCTTCTTCAGTTTACGGCAACAACAGGGAGCTCCCTGTTGCTCCATCTCCAACCTTTGGCCAGCAGATCATCTCTAACCATTGCAACACCAACTCCATTGGTTGCTTCACCTCCATTATCAACGTCATCAAGCTCCGATGAGTTTCGAAACCTCCGGTGAATAGCACTTCTCTCAGTCTATAGATCTCAAAGATTTTAGCTCTGAACATCACCAGCACTGAAGATCGCTCTCTATTTCCTGTAGTAGCTCTGATCTCCAATGGCAGACCACCATCGCACCTCTCTTGCTTTCATCTTTAGCAGCAATAGCTTCGATCACCATTGTCTCCGACGAAGCTCGATCAGTTCCCATCATCGTCGTCTCCAATGTCTACAACTCCTGTTGCTGCCCTTTGTTCTTCTCATCTAAACTCAGTCCCGACCAAGTAATTGGTGCAGATCCAGCACTTTCGGCCAGCATTGTCTCTAGCGAGCTTCATTTCTTCTCCGATCATTTTTCTCCGGTGAGCTTCAGCTAGCCTCGGCCATCATCAACCCATCGTTATTCCTTAATCTCTTCAGATCCACCTCCACCACCATTTTTCTTCCATAGATCCTTCGCCGGAGCTTCCGATCATTCTCAGCCACGACACCAGCGTCGAGCCATGGTCCCAGCTGCAGTAGCAGCCATTCACCACCGTACCTGCAGTAACTCTCCCCATCTCAGCAATTTCATTCTTCTATTCCCAATCTCCGGCAACACTAGTCCAGCCACCTGGTTTGGCTTCGGCTTCACCTAGCTCCACCAACGTCACAGGCTAGATACTTCAATCCACACATCAGTTGCAACTTCGGCCAGCAATTCCTCATTTTCCCTGAGCAGCTGCCAACATCGTCGATCTACCATCAACCATCGCAGGTTTGCCTCATCCCTCTTTTTATTTAAATCTTTATTTAACTTATGTCTGCATTGGATGGTTGTGTGGTTTTGTTTGTTAAGAGCAAACCTGGATCTGTAGGACTTGTTTTGGTCAAAGCTTGAATTTCAGTCAGTCTATAACTCCTTCCCCTCTGTTTGTTTTTGAATGATATAAAAAAGGGGGGAGTTAGGGATCTCGTTTGACTCCCATGGGCCCTTATTTGTTTTCTGGGTCGCATTCAGTGAGCTGGAGGGCCCCTGCAGCCATTTTAAATCTTTTGTATATACCATATCTTACCTTAGTATGGGCTATTGAGCCAAAGCAAATTGACCAACTTTCACTAGTGGTCAATGGGCTTTAGCCCAATAGTTTCATGTGGGCCCTCACTAAATTTGAACTATTTTAGGTCCTAATTAATTTATTGTAATTTATTTCATGTATGTATGTGCAAATTATAGGATTAGGCCGTAGTTTATTTTTCATTTTTGCCTACCTTGGGCGCTTAGGTGATTTTTTACCCTAAACAACTTGCCTACTCCGTTAGTTAAAAAATACAAAAAAAATCAAAAAAATGCAAAACAACAAAAACATTCAAAAAACTCACAAAATTCAAAAAGGACCTACCCTAATAAATGAACGCCCCCTAGAGCTCCCCCACGAGCACCTAGCCACGCAACCGTCGCCCGGAATGAGATTCATAAATCTCAATTCCGCATCCCCCCAACTCAAACACGAGTTGGAAGTGACCACACTCCGAAACGAGTATAAAAACAGTCACGGCCCCCGAACTACTATTAGGGTCTGATTCCGACTAACCGGATAAGTAGGCAGCCCAAAACCAGGGTTCGACTCCAACCAAAAATAATTTTTTTACACCCCATATTGATTTGTGTTTGATTAGCAAAATTAATAATTATTTAGGAAATTTTAAGTGATTTCAGATGTTTAGCTTGGACCTAATGAGTAGGTTACCATCATTGGATAGAGGTCCTGGGGTGCCTAACCCCTTCCCCAGGACCTAAAGGGATCTCTTACCTAGACTACTCTTGACCGTAGACCCCTTATTTGGATTTATCTTGGGATCCTACTTCCCCTAAGTAGGTGGCGACTCTTAGAATAAATTTAGCGTTATTCCTCTACTCTCGGACCTTGTCTCGACACTTAGAATTGAGAGGGGAGGAAAGGCGGTAAATTTATGTGTTTACAGCTTTGGTGCAATGATAGTGTGAGTGTAGTGCAATGATGAAGTGCAGTACAATGCCATGATGAAGCACAGTGCCACAGGGGCAAACCCAGATTCACCCATCAACCATCCTAACAAACACCCGCTCATTATCTTAATGACACAACCACAATCTTCTCTTACTCAACATATCATTCCATGCCCACCCTCCGCACCGTAAGAGTGCGAGTACCACCCAAAACCTGATGGATGTGACCAAACTTAATTTCGAACTTGAGACCCATGAAACATCTGTCTCCATACATTCCATACATCATTTTGCTACATCAACAAACCACCCTTGTGCCACCTAAGAATGCAAGCAGGGCATTTTCGAGTGAAAGGAGTTCCAGAGCAAGATGTCGAGCGAGTTTGATTGAAATCAAGCCAGGTCTGAGTCAATCTTAGCTAGGTTTTCTTTCCGTCAGAGTCGGCCACAGTGGCCCATGTATATATCCAGTTTGCAATAATCGAGTCATCTCCACTTTTCAATTCCTTGAAATCTCTCTTCCTTTCAAGAGTCTCATTTCTCATTTGGCTAATGAAGGCGTGACCTAGTACTTCTCAAAGAGTCTAGCGATCTGAAGCTATCAAAAATCCAAAAATATCTTTCTCCCAATAAAAAATGCTAGCTAAGCTTATTGGTTTAAATAAGGGATCACTCAAACAAAAGTCAAACTCATAACCCTCGGGGGTAGAGTATGATGAAGAGCATAGAGAGGGATTTCCAACAGTAAACCCTCAATCCCATGCGAGTGTTACAAAGCAGAATAGAGTTGGGTAATGATTCTACGTGTGCAAAAATTAGAACCTTGCTACGCCAGGGGGCAGGGGGATCAAGGTCAAGATCGATCAGGCAAGAGGCAAGTTCACCTCCTGTTGTTCGCCAAACCTTCAAGACATATTTCAAAGGAAAAATTGCAGGATCCTAGTTGTTGTACAGATAAAGCTCCTGACTATGACAAGGATGATCAAATGCAAAATTATCAGACTCAGTCAATACATGAAGTACTCTACTACACGCAGAGGGCAAGAGGAAAGATTCGCTTGAGGTGGGATTCAAAACCCCCTAAGATCACGATATAAGTTGGGGCAACAGATTCACCACAACAGTACCCTCACCGATGCTTGGGCAGGAATAGTGTGGTTGCTCAAGATCCAAATTTGAGAAATGCCGCTGAGCAATTATCATAGACAAGCGAGAAAGCGGAACTAAATCAAGATTTGTCCATGCCGGGGCAAAGCCACTCTCATTAAGATATGAGATGTTTCTTCAAATGACATTCTCATCCATTCTCATCAGAGCACTCACCCAGACTAAAAGTGGTCAAACTCTTGACACAGCTGTGCAGATCAACAAGCCAGAGCAAATGATTCGTTTGTCACCAAGGCATCATCGAGTTATGCGATGCAAGGGGCAACTCAACATTTGTACAAGGAGCCCTGAGCCAATCAACATGGATAAGGTTAAAAAGTATTATGCTTAGGGTCTTATTTGATAAATGCTTGCACTCTAAGCCTCTTCGGGAAAGGATAGGAGGCCATGTTTGTCATCTACTTCCCTTATGATTCATGTAACACCTCGATATATCATCAAATTCCGATAGTTAGCCATCTCGAGCCTAAATAGCCCTTCTTTCAAAAAACTTTCAACGGGACACCCTGTACTCTGTCTGCTTGAAACTACGTCAATGACCTGATCCTGTAAAAGGGTACGTAGGCAGCCTAGAAAATTAGGTTCGGTCATAACATCAATCTATTGAGCAAAAAATCAGCCTCAATAAAAAAAAAGGCTCGTAAAAAAAATAAAAAGACAAAATGTCAAAAGGAAAAGAAAAAAATGGGCAAGGAAAAGTCAAGAGGCGCTCAAGTAGATGAATTTTCAATGGAAATTTTTATCTTCTATCAGAAGCAAAAGAATCAAGATTCTTCTCCCCATAGTGGAAATAATTTCTCAAGTAAAAGGGTGTCCCAAACTTTCGGTCCCCCAGCCTACATTTCGTCCTATCTTAAGTCCACCTCGATCCCTAGAGATTAAGAGTGCAGATAATTTATCAGACATTATTCAAAGCAGAATGCTCCAAGGCAATGAAGGGAGCAAGGCTCTACTTTGAAATAATCGCGGGCATGAGGTGAAACCGGGAAACGGCCTCATTGCGCAAAATTACGCGAACCCCAGGCCTAGTCTTGCGACTAGGGGCAAAAAAGGGAAATATAAAATTGATCAACTTCGCAGGCATGAGTGAAAACCTGGCAACGGCCTCATTGCGCAAAAATCATGCGACCCCACAACTTGGTCATTCCAAGGGTAAAAAAGGGAAAGTTGAAAACATCAAGCGTTCAACAGCAGTTTCTTGAGACCAGTTCGAAGGAACTTCAAGCACCAATTGAAGGATTTTATGGTCGAGACAGAGCTTTACCTCAAGCAACTCGCGGGCATGAGTAAACACAGAAACGGCCCTCATTGCGCAAACTTATGCGAACCCTAGGCTAGTCTTGCGATAGGGGCCAAAAAAAAGAAAATTTTTTTTGATCAAACTCGTAGGCATGAGTGAAAACGGAACGTTATTGCGCAAAAAATCGTAACCCCAGGCCTAGTCTTGTGACTAGGGGCAAAAAAGGGAAATACCAAAAATTGATCAATTGCATGTGC
>JABCRI010001297.1:0-45368 GCA_015143295.1 Tetracentron sinense
CGAGACCTTTGGCGCAGCGCAAGAGCAAGGAACGCGGTACCCTTCTACGTGCGACGCTTTTTGACAGCCATATCTTATTAGTATCCGCCCATTCCCGTGTATGTATAATAATATGGAAATGGATGAGAGCACATTAAAAACAAGGAGTGCCCCATTTTTCACTTATGACGAGCATGGCCCGAATCAATACCTTTACTATGATTAAAATTCACTAATCCTTAAGGTCAACCATCCTAGACTGGGATTTTGTAAACATTTTTTTTTTTTTTTTTTTTTGCAAAGAGTTATTAACCATAAGGATTAAAACTTCAGTAACAAAGCTTAAAAGAGAGTTGTGGAGGAGCCAGATGGATTTGGTCTGACGTTTGCGTCTTGCCAAACAAATCTTAGCTCTGATGGCCAGACACATAATGTTAAGTCATGCTTGATATGTATAACTTACTGCCAACACCTGGTCAACTATGTCACGAAAGGAAAGCGAGTGGCTTGGTCCCAGTGTAGTGCTATCCCGACCTTTGGGGGGCGACGAGGAGGTACGGGCTTCCATTCCCCGACGAGGGTGCCGGAGTTGTATATACTCCACCCGCCCCCACTAACTGACTACGTGATACTAACACGCTAACCGGACGTTTGACGGCACTAAACGTATATACTCGAACCAAAAAAAAGGGAAGGGCTCTGACCTAGGAAACTTGTAATTCGTACGGATAGGATGCGAGGGACAGGAAACAAATTTAGCGAAAATAAAAAAATACTTTTTTGGCATTGCCTATAGCCACAGTAATCCTCACTCCTCACCTATGGCCACAAAAAAAAATCCCGTTGAGCTAGGCTAATATTATAAATTCCATTTTTTTTTTTTTTAAAATCCACACCCCCACACCCTCGCAAAAAAATATCCTCGTTGTCCTAACATTCAAATCATTTCTGAAAATCCCCACCCCCCACCCTCCGCGCCTAATTATATGTTAGCACCAAAATATATCACTTAGCTAATCTGTACATCATTAATAAATGTTCCAAACAAAATTCTACGACAACACCATTGAGGCTTAAAAAAACTTATAATTTTTTTTTTAAATACATAATCTAAAACTTTAAAACCATAAAAAATTAGAATGCATTCCCTTTTCGTGACCCAACCCAATGAAAGGTCCAATGAAAATAAAGAAGAACACTGAAGATGGAAGGATTTAAGCGTTAGTAAGATGAGGAAAATTGAAGACCATAGCGATTTAATTTTCAACCCCAGGGTGGTTTAAAGACGAGAAAAGCTTACACTAGCTTAAGTTCTACAACTCGTCATGACTCTTTGAATGATAAGGTAAGAGGAGGTACGCGAGTTTGTTTTTAGAAGCGAGAAGAGCTAGAAGTTTTAGAGGGTTCGTGTTGTGGCGCGTATATAGCGTGCCCGTGTTGGGGAAATAAATAGAAGAAACCAGATACAGAAAAGAAATAAACAAAAATACACAAACAAAAGCCGCGAACATCAAGAATATTACATGTGTGCGAGCAACAAATGCCTACCGGCCCCACGGTCAAGATCCCAGATCACTCTCTATTCAAGAAAACTTGGGATATCAGTATAAAAGCACTCAACTCATATTCTCTATGAAAATCAACAAGAATCTCTATTTATCATCCCTCTAAATATTTCTCAAGCCCCTAGTCATGATTTCACCCTTTCTAATAATCTCCACTTCCATGCTATAAAGCGATTCCCTTGCAGCTTTCCGAGTATTGATTTGATTCAACCCTAGACCATAACTACAATGTATCATTGCCTAATGATCCCAGAGTCCATCAGACAATTTCAGAAAGTCTCCTCTCGCAATATGGAGTTTCCAAAACATAAAAGACGTTTAAAATAGCCCAAAAATCTTGAAAAAGCGATGCTATTGAGTGCCACCCTAGCGATACGAGGGCCCCCCACTCCAAGCCAATCCCGAACCCGGGATGCTCCAGCCGAGATCGATCGCCGTCATAAGTAACCGCATCGCGATCAGAGCTTTTGCCCGTTTCTTGAATTCGAGTCAAAATACAAACAAATCTCACTCTTCATTTTTGTTTTTTTTTTGCCGGGAAGAATTTCGAGACACCATGTGCTCAACCAAGGAAAACCTGATTACTAATAACCAAGCAAATCTTCAAGATAGACACTGTCTCACCCATAGTCCTGAAAGCACCTCCTCTCGACCAAAATCTCTCTCAAAATTCTGTACACCATTTGCACAATACCGCAAACAATGCGTTTTGACCTTGCCCACCTTTACACAATCTGCCACACAAGAGACCCCACTCAGTACACACACTCGAATCCTCCAGAACATACTTCCACCGTATCGTCAAACAGGCAAAACTCATGTGTAGCCTGAAACTCAGCCGGTCAGCCTAGAAGACCATGGAACTAGAGAACATAGACTAGGCCTCTCCTTCAAAGGCACTATATCATCACATACTCAACTCTTACGAAAATCTACCGAAGAAGACTCATCTCTGCACTGACATCGCCCGGTAAAGAAAATTTAGCGTGAGCAGTTATTTTTTTGTTTTTTTTTTTGTACCATCATGACCCAGACATCAGTTTTTCGTTTTCATCGCACCGAGACCTTGTACTTGCCTTCACCTACCTATTATTCCCTTCCTGAAGACTATAAATCACCACACTTTCTGACCCTTATCAAAACCAAGCATTTCTGCACACTTTCCACGCTTTTATTTGTATAATACTCCATCGACAACTGCGTAGCCACAACCCTTGAGTCTAATTGCCTGAGTGATATTAAATTCTTCACAATTTTCGCCAGACACAGACCCATACCCCTCCAATCCGAATACTTCAGCAAAACATTCGTAGTCTTTACCATTACAAACCTTCATGATTTCACATACAGAAATCCATCACATAATGGCAACACTTTTTCCGTCCCCTTTTGGAATATCAAAAATTTCATACTGCGACAACTTGACATGAAGCTCTTCGAATCGAAAATTCACTCCTCGGCAAATGAATTGCTTCATACCTTGAGAGACTGTAACAAGCCATCTCCATGTATTCCTTCTTGTCTTGACTAGCATATAGCGTCAGTTATGAAGAATATACACTCGAAAGAATCCCTCTTACCTATCCAAACGCCTCAGACACTACCTTTGAACCTGTAGAGTCATTAATTCTTTACAAGATAGCCCACCGAACCCCACAGTTTGCCCTTGACGATTTTAATACTGCCCCTCCCTATGCCTTTTCCAAAGCCTCTCTCCAAGTCCCTTCCTCTCCTCGAAGCATCATGACATGATTTATTTCTCATCATGCGATGGTTTCTACCTAAAGCCTCTGCATAGAGATAACCAACCATGACCCCTCCATCAGCAATGTATCATTATACCATACTTGAAGGTTGCCACCAATGTGATAAATATGCAGTCTGGAAGTGATGTAAGAAACCCTACAGCATGTCTTCTTCATCCATTCTAGCACATAAACTTTTGGACCAATTGATTCAAGATCTCGGTTGAATACAGTTAATGTGCTCCATCGAGGTCTAGCACCGCTGTCATCTTAAGATATTGAACTCCTTTTTCATATATAACCTATTAGGTAAAGTTCTTCAATTGTATAGCGTTTCCAACTTTTTCAAGATCCGTTACCGAGTTCTTATCCATAAAGCCGATATAAATCACGTTATTCGCAAGCATAGAGGCGTATTGTTTTTTTTTTTTTTCGCTGATGTTTTCGCCTCAATGTCTTCTCAACTGCAGGAGACACTTTTCTGCCGTTACTGGACTTCCCCTTCAATGCCCTGCCCGAGACCTTGCTACTAAAATATCATTTATCCTCCTTTGCCACAGTATTGCAAATGTCCATTTTTCATCACAAATTCTCCAAGAGGAAAAGTACCCTCAAAGCCTATTGACAAAAATAATTACGTAGAGCTCTTCTTATAACCAATTTGCTGGGCGAATAAGAACAACTAACAGAGGAAAAGAATAAACAAAAACACACATATAAACAATGGAACACGAGAAGTTATAGTGCGGTCGGCCAACAAGCCCTGCCTAAGATAACACAGCGTCAAGCATACTTGACTCAATTCTTTTTTTCACAGAAACTTATAAAGCGAAACCAGTACAAAAAGCAAATCACTCACTTTCTCTCCCCCAGACTATCGAAAATCAAGAAGATACCCTATCTATCCTCGCCTATAAAATTTCTCAAGCCCTAAGATCCCTATTGATTTATACCCTTCTATAATCTCTCACTCCCCATGCGAAAGCATTTCCTTAGAAGTCTTCGATTATCGATTGATTGATTCAAACCTTAGACCATAACTACTATTTATAGGTCTAAACCCGGTGAGTTCTAGAAAATTAGATAATCTCATCTCGCAATAGGAGACTTTTCCCAAAACATAAGACTTAAAATAGCCGAATCTCGAAAAAAATCCTGCTTGTGACGCTTGTCGATCGCGCGCCACACTAGCCGATTTAGATCAGGCACTCAAGTCAATCTTGTGCCGACTCCAATCGATTTCGACTCGGCCATAAGTGCACCCCCCGATGACGATAAGAGGCTTTTAGGTTCCTTGAATTCGAAGCCAATACAACTCTGGCCATAGACAAGACATTAAGAAGGGTTTTTTTTTAAGTGGTGTCTATCAGTAAATATTGATATGCTAGTAGAAGCACCCCAAAAAAATGAAAATTCATTCTTAGGCGACTCTATGCCGAGAACGATCATTTAAGCATGCAGTAGGTACGGAACGAACAGAAGCCCTGACCCCCAATGAATGAGGATTTCGCCTAGCCCTGGCACAGACCAAAAACCGTTTGTCCCGTCTCCCCGTTCACTTAGGTCAACAGGTGTTCCTTTTAACCTCGGTAAACTATGGTTACGGATTTACTAACTCCTTATGGAGTTTTCAACCATCAAACCTTGATTTTTTTTTTTTTTATTTGTATTATAACTCTAATAGTTAAAATTGTTTACCAAAATTAAAAGAGCAATTAAATGGCATTGTGAGTGGCGCCAAAACAGTTTGGCGTCTATGCCGAGAGCCGGACCGTATCCATTGTCCTAAGTTTTTTGCCAAATTTGTCAAAAAAAATTCTATTACAAGGCGCACGGAGCCCCGATCATGCCGGGGGCGGGTGGGGGGGGGTGCCCTTTAGGTCAGGGTTATGGCGCTAGTCAATCCAGGACTGACCCTTACAAGTATGGCGAGAATAAGGCTCCCTGCCCCAGCCCCTGCCATCTCCCGGACTGCTCCTACCCTGACTTACAATCCTTAAAATTACTAATCTACTAATCATAATTCCTTAAGACTCTGATTAGCTAATTCCTTAACTCATAACTTTTGATTATGACCTTTAGATTGCTGCTAAGATAGGGATTCTATTTAGTTATCGCGTTATTTTTATATATGATTTTTCTTTAGTTTTTATATGTCTGTTGAATGCCGCAGTTGATGTAAGAAAAATTCTCATTTATTTGTTTCATAAATAAGAAAAAGGAAAAAATATCGCTTTCTTTTCCGCACCCGTATCTCTGCCTGGTCCTCTAGCCCGTATCAGCCCCACCCTCAAGCCCGATCCCACTGCCCGTATGCCCCAAGGTCAAAACAAGAAAGAAAGCTGGTGACCTGATGGACAAAGGAACAAACTATGCAAGCCCTCAGTAGTATAACACCAACACTCGCCCAAAGCAAGAACCTTTACCGTGCTTATATATAAATGAGGGAGTGAGCAAAAACAAACTAACCAATGCAAATAGTGTTATAAGATGAGCCCGAATCAAAACAAACACTCCCGCCTGCGCCAGTGGTCCCCCCACCCTGCCTGCCGTGATTGTGTCCCGCAAGAGCTCCAACCCCAACAACCATTAACCCTATTAACGTGCTCGGTAAATAATATCCGACAAGCAAAAAAAACAAAACACTCTAATCCTGCTCTTTATCTTACTTGCCCATTGAGGAGATCTATTCCTTACAATGAAATATGTTCATAAATCATAGATACACAATTTGTCACAAAGAAGGTTCCTGCATACGACTTCAAATACATAGTAAACGGAACACAACACTTTTCCACATCTATTTCCATGTTTTGATTTCAGAGTATCTGGCGACGACCCCTTTTACTTACATGATACAGTGATGATACTATAACCACGACGCAAGGAGTCCGAGCAGAAGTTAAAAAAACCTACATGCGATCTATCGATTTGCAAACATCCACCAATCCGTTCCCCCCCCCCCCCCCCCAGTTCATCCATTGCCATTTTCTTCATTTTCTTAATGCCCACAGTCAATGCTCACAAAAATCAAGAATGCCATTAAGAACATGAATGATGTCCCTTTACTTAGAGACTCCACAAGAAGGGATTTACTTATTGCCAGAGTTGCAGCTCAGACCAGCAGAGTTCAGCATCTGCCATGTGACCTTTGTCCCCTGAAGAAAGAAATGAAACAAGAACTCGTCCCCGTCAATCTCTCAAACCCACACAGAACCTCAAGAAACTCAATGCCTCCCTTCAAGTTAGCCAACTCTATCCTGCCTTCAGCATATTGAAACGAAAAGGATGGATTATTTGTGAATGAGAAAGACAAAAAGACGAGGAAAAAAGAAAGTGAGTAGTGTGCCTGCTGTTGCCGGCTAGATGATCGCATTTCAGGCGGTTGGATTGGTGAATCTCCCTATGCAACAGGAGAGTGCGTTTAATAGAAAGTATATCAAATGCCAACTAGGATAGGTCAACGACAATTAAGGAAAACTGCCCAAACTGATGTAGCCATTAAAAGTGTGCAAGTGATATAGCGTGTTTAGACTTAGGAGATGGTTCAATCAGTGCAATTTTGCCGGCTAGTAACCAATCCAATATCATTCCCTCAACCCGGACAATCTTTTTTTTCATTTGTAAGGACTAATCAAATCGGTCAAATAATAAACTGCACATAATGCTCGCTAACCACCAAGAGTGATGCAAGGCACGTGCAACCGCGTGATTAGCGCAACTTAGGATGTCCAACAGTGAGCATATGATGGCTATGACCCATCCAGATTTACCAGCAATCCCCTGGACAATTTGGAGTTGAAGCCACCAATCCCTAATTGCTGGCTACTAGTGATTGTACATACAAACAATCATCTACAAGGCGGTGTATTTAATATTTAGTAGGATGTCATATAATGGCCTTTAACAGCGATTTATAGAGAATTGCCTCCTGCGAAGGATGGGCTTTATTCAAACACCGATGAATCTTCCTGAATTTCTGCTCCTCGTCGGGATTCTTCGCACAGCATTACCCACATATGTTAGAGAGTTTAGCGATATCCCCTCTTCACTCTTGGCATCATCATCCTAACTGACCAAGAGTAAAAGAAAGAGAAGTTACAGTATATATATTAATTCACTCAACAGTACAGTGAAATGTCGATTTACAAAATCTATGGCCATCATGTCAGTTTTGCAAAAACGGGCCAAAGCAAAAGTGGCAAAGCAATTGGTGTCCCTTCTAGTTGGATAAGGTGGAAATTTACAGTCTAGTGTAAACACAATATCATTAGGTATCATAGAGGAAGCGGGAGAGGGGACGGGGCGAAATTTCCGCCCATACATGCATGCCGGTCCGCCCCCTCACACTACATATCCTCCCAAATAACTAAGGAATGTACACAATACTTACCATGTTTTAAGCACCAAGGTCCTTTCATCATTTCATTCATTCTTGCAATGCAATAACTGAAAAGCCTCTCAAACTCACATAGATGTTACTTCCAATATCCGACAGCACTAGAATCAAAGGCTTACTTTGTATAGGCCCTCTCTACTGTCACAAGTTGAGTTACAAGAGAAATATCTTGCATCTCCTCCCTCTAAGATTTGGTGCCCTCTCACTATCCCCTGAATCATTGGTACATGACTGAATTCTCCTTCAGATTGCACCCACTCTAATTTATTAGCAGCAAAGGCGCCACTTTGCACATGCTCTCTGTCACAAGTTGCTGTTACAAAGACATTATCTTTGATACTCCTCCCTCTAAGATTGGGGCTGTCATACCATCTGAATTGTTGGCATACAGAGATTCTCACAGTTGACCACTAAGTTATAGAGATCTTCAGCCCCAATCAGAATTAGAACGATGTTAATGCAAGATTAAGGAAAGTGAGATATTTGTCACCATTTGTTTTAATAATTAAAAAGTGGATATCATCATTTCATCTGCTGAAAGGCTGTCCAAGGGGCTTGGAAATTTTTTCCCAGCCTTTTTGGCCATCCTGGTTTCAAATTTCATTCGATACACCGCCCATATGGAGCGTATTATATCTGTGTTGAGGGGCATCGGTACAATAAAACTCTGTATTTGTTGGTATCAATGACGTATCAATAAAATTTACAGTGTACTAAACTGTGGTTTGATACAGTTAGAAACGGTTTAATTTTTCTTTTCACTATGTTTTTTTTTTTATTGCTCTTTTATTAAGGTACCAATTTAAATTACAGGAACAAAGATTATTCCTCTCTAAAGTTGCCTAAATGCCTATGAAGCTCATATTTGAGCTTCTTATGCTTTCTACTATCTTTCTCCATGAAATAGCCACTTGACATTGATAAGTGAAGCTAAAAAGAACATCAATTTATACTATTTTTATATTTATGCTTAGGGTTCAGCTATACAATGGTATTGACCCAATAACATGGTAATTCACGACTGGATCTACCACATATTTTGAGTCTCAAACTTAAAAGAACTAATGTCTCTCTGACCAAAAGGGTCAACTTAGCTGAGAATGATAGAGACACGTTTCTTCAAGAGATTGAGGATTTGAGGCTCTTGATTTCTGAGATAGAAGCAAACAAAGAAGTTCTCAATAAAAGATTGACTTTCTAGAGAGAGAATTTCATAAGGTTCTGACAGACAAAGTTAACTTAATCAAAAGGTCAGACCTTGAAAGTGAACTTCAAAGAAGGGCTAAAGAAAATTGAGCTATCTGAGAAGAATACCAAATTGCAAAAGAAAACAGGTTCCTTGCTTGTTTAACTTGTTTAGCCAATTGTCCTTATTTCATATTTTGTTTATATATTGTAATTTGTGAAGGTATATGTTTTGTAAAACTCCTAGTTTAAGACAACATATTAGGCTTCTTCTAATGCTATCCAGTCTTGTTCATAACATATTTAGACATTTTTCTGAAACTTATTATACATTCTTTTATGTTTTTCCTCCAAACTATTGTTTTAGTACGTATCAATGAAATTTTATATGGCCGATATGAGGTCGCACTGAACTCTGAAGGCATGTCTAGATTGAGGGAAGAAGCACCGTTGAATCATAAACTAATGGTTCAACGAAAAGATGATGGTAACTTCAGAAGATCTGTGACGCTTAAAGATAATGGTTTTGGAGAGGTGTTAGGGGAATCGAAAATCAGTCCAACACCTATCCTGTTAGGCGGCGCCCTCAAACCAGATGGTTCAATCTAAATTTCAGTTGCAGTCCTATAGTCATTCCTAAACAGGAAGAAATATACGAAGTTCTTAGGGACCACAAAAGAATGACTTTGAAGGTCTTCTCCAGCCCAGTCGGCCTGATACAATCCAAAGAACCAGTCGGCCTGATACAATCCAAAGAACCGGAGGTATAGGTCTCCTGCAAGGCCGTACGAAATCAACTATTTCTTTTTGGAACTTTTGATTGTCTAAGGAGATTTATTCAGCATCATTTCATGAGCATCAAGGACACACAAGGTCAGGGGTGGAGCCAGAAATTTAGTGTAGGAGGGGGCACATTATAGGGGATGGGGGTTTAGGGGCGTAGTCCCCGTATTTTTTTTTTAACGACTAAGTTTGTGGGTCATTTCGTCTACATATTTTGCACATATCCTACATGTATTGTTTCTCCTTGTTTACAGGAGCAGTTGTCCCCTCGTCCTACGACTATGCCCAATTAAGTAATAAAGTATAAAAATATATTTTTATTTCAAAAGTTTAAAGGTCTCCTTACACAATGGCTATGTCCTATTAAATAATCTAATATATTCTTTAAAGTTCAGGGGCAGTTGCCCCCTTGTCCAATGACTATGCCCTATTAAATAATTAAACAAAATAATTAGATGATTTTTTTCTTGAAAATTTAATGGGACAGCTGCCCAATGACTAATCCTCTAACCAGACTTACAACACTAAAGCCTTTTAACTCTAGTTAACAACTTTAACATGTAGAGTAAATATTTCTAATTATTTTTTTCTGAAATCAAGGTTAGGTGGTTGAACGCTAAGGGTTAGTGAATCTTAACCATAGTTAAGAGGTATTAAAAGGGACACGCGTTCAACTGTGGGTTGTAACCGGACTCCAAGGAGTCCAGTTAAAACAGTGCAGGATTTTAAGTCCCAAGTAAAACATATTTAAAAAAAAAAACTGAGGGGGGCATCCCCCTCCATGTCTCATGGGGATCGAATCACAACCAATTATGATTGAATTCGGGGAGAGTTCAATCGCGTCCACATGTCAACACGTGTCCCTATTAACCCCTATTAATTGTGGTTAAGATTCTCTGACCCTTAGTATTCAATAATCTAACCTTAGTTTTAAAAATAGATATATTAGAAAATATTAACCCTAAGAGTTAAAAATTCTTAACTCGAGGTAAATATCCTTTTAATATTTTTTTAAAAAAAAACTAAGGTTAGATTATTGAGCACTAAAGGTTAGAGAATCTTAACCACAATTAATCGGGGTTAAAAGGGGCACATGTTGACCTATGGGTGTGATTGAATTCTCCTTGAATTCAATCACGATTGGCTGTGTTCCCATGCTATGCTATACATATATATATCGCTGCCTCTTTTGCTGCAAGTCCTGAACATGGATCTATATCTATGTACAGAATTATCTTCCCTGCCCTTGTGCTCTTTTCTCAATAAGCAAACTAGAAGAAGTGATGTTCAAAATTCAAATACATGTAATGGCACTTACCTTATGATTGTGCTTGAGAGAGCGCAAACAGTCTCTCATGTGCTCAGTCTTTGTAGCAGGCCTAACAGGCAACAAACTCTGTAAATTAAATAGAAGAGATGTTTTAACACAACTTCCAATCCAGGTTATGCATGATATACAGGAGTCCTTGATTTATAGATATTTACAAATGCAAACCTTTTTTTCCTGCACAACAGATGTGGTGGGTTTTACAGCTGCAGGATCTTCCGGTGGCAATCCAAGCTTCCGCCTTCTTTCCGCCTGCGGAGACATGCATAAAGCGTTTCATACAACTGCATTGGGAGTCATCTAATATTCCTTTCAAAGTCAGTGTTCAAACTCAATTTGAAAACTGAACTCAATTCAAAATAAGACGGATCATGTTTCAGAGCATATCTTAATAATTAGTAAACATTATAGAAAAAGAATAAGACTTTTCACTTATCAAGACATAAAATAGGGATTACAGATAAAAATAAAATATATAAAATATGCATTTAAGTTGAAAAGAACATACAATCAAAAAATTAATTATAAGATCCCGACCATTGCCTTCAGTGTTTTCCACTCCTGGGGAAGGAGTGAAACATGTTTGAATTGCAGTGACCATTTTTTGCCGTTGAGGCCATTCAAATGTGTCCAATGAAGGAGCATTTCATAAACAGGTGATCAATTGTTTCTCTCTCCTGATTGTAGAGGGGGCAATCTCCTGCTACATGACAATGCTTCCGGACGAGTAGGCCCCTAGTGGAAAGATGATCCCTGCACTTTAAACATAGGAAATGACGTATTTTAGGGGAGGCATTGCACTCCTCAATCTATTTTAGAAGTTGTGATTGTGGATGTAGGAGGTCCCTTGATCGACCATTTTCAATCCATGTGGCAGTTTTTAATGAGAAGGCTCGTTCTGGATTTAGAACCCAGTATATCTGATCCTCTCCACCATGAATTGAAACATCTATTCGGAGGGTGTCCTGTATTATGGACCACAGTTGCAGATCCATTCCTTCTTGCAGTTTCCAGTGATGATGCTCATCTACAGTCAGTTAGTTTCAATTCTAAATTGATCCTACCATTGAGCGGAACATAGATTATAAGCGGACTTTGTCCAACCTAATTATCTGTCCAAAAATCAGTCATCCGACCATTTCCAATCACTCATCGAATTCCCTTCTTTATGAGTTGTCCTGCCTTTCTGTAATGCCCTGCCAGGCACATGAAGCTCTGCTATTTACTTGAGCTTGGAAAAGTCAGTCCAAGATACTTTTCCGCATGACAGACACCCATAAATTGTTGTGTTTGGTCAGTATATGCCACCCTAATTTACCAATGGAAGTCGTATTGATATCAAAGTCTTTGGTGCTAACCCCACAGTCTGCTTTTGGTCTACACAGTTTCCCATGCTACAAAGGCCATGGGCTTCTTGTTGGGTTAGCAATACCACAACAAATCCCTTGTAGTTTTGTTAAGGGATTCCCTAGCTGCCTTGGGAAGTAACACTGGCCAATACTGAGGTATTGCTGCTGTTACTGCTTTAATTACCGAGGAAGTAACACCCCATAAGATACTGTTAAGGGATTCCCTAGCTGCCCTGGGAAGTAGGTTACACCCCACCCCAACCCCACCTATTTTACGGGTACTCCCACTTATACTCCCAAATCTACTCCCTAATCCTAACCATCAATTTCTATCCATTAAGGGACAAGATTGATTCTGAGTTGGCACATTTTTTAAAAAGCAAGTCAAGCCATTTAGAGCCTAGCCGTGCCGTTTATTCCTTTAATACCAATTCTACCCTTTATTAAAAACCAACAAAAGCTAAAGACCTTCGTTGCAGGAGTCCACACAACTCCTCCCTCTCTATCTCTTTCTCCTTCTCCTTGAACTAAAGTTCCGACCAACTGAGCGCCTCCGACTAAGCATTGGAAGTTACGGCATGGCTATTCCTCCGACCAAGAAGAGAAGTATGTTTTCGAGAACGTTCTTGAGGACTTGATCAGGAAATGGCGATGGAAAATCGCTGGTCACGCTTTCGCCACAGCAGCGAGTCCGGTTAGATGATACAATCGCTGGCCACCAGGGAGATCAGTCACTCTCTCGTCGTCTTCCGACATTCCAGTTTGATCCTATCTCACCTCACTCTCTGATTTACCCTTCAAAGTGAAAGATTTATTTCTTCAATCACAGCCTCTGAGGCTCAATTTTAACAATCCAACTGAAGAGCGTAAAACCATCTTTAACCATGCTCCCGTGGCTACAAGCTGTATTACCGTTATAGGCTACTGAACATGACATGATCCATTATGTTCCTTCTACCAGTATTTTGAAGTAAAACCCAAAAGCCTTCTTTTCCACGCATTCTCTCACTACACTTCAAGTATCTCATTCCATGTGACTTGAGTTCCAAGATGAAATCATTATAAAAATTTAATTATCAACTTCTCCTCATATGCTCCCAGATTCACAGAAGAAGCAGAGAATACATAACTTAGTGTAGCATTTCGTAACAACACTTAGTGTCAGAGAAAAAAATCTGGTCAAAATAGAACTGGGTCAGCATTAACAACTTATCTCAAGAAGAGAACCTTTTCAATGAGATCATCATTTCGCACAAACCCATAAGAGACAATAGCCTCATCCGAGCCGTCGGTTAGAGCTGGTACCCATCGTCCACCAATCATATGGAGCCTGGGGCTCACATCAGTGCAAAGGACAATATCGTTAGGCATGACAAGTCTGATTTTGAAGTGCCATTATTGAAGGAGGATTTTAGGGGCTTGCTGCCAGGCAGAAAGTTGCCTCCAGCCTCAAGGTTGCCTTGAGCTCAAGACCGTGCAATTCATTCATATAACACCCCATCGTGGTATTGGGCTATCCTCATATATGGTTTGGTGATCACTGATGAAACGGATGACTTTCGATCAAGAACTGATAGCTCTATACCTCAATGCGCTGTTGATGTGCAGACTGTGTGGACTGTGGCCTTACGCAAGATCTTAGAGAGAGAGAGAGAGAGCATGTTTCGGTTACCTGAGATTTGAAGCTCAAGGCTAGCGAAATTTTAAGATTTTGTTGTTGAATCCATGAAAAAAATTGGAAGAAGATGAACTGGGAAAGGTTTATAATTGTGAGAATTTAGAATTTTCATTTCCTTTCTGTAATGGGTTTACAATAACAGATAAGTAAATAAATGAGCTCTATCTGGTCTAAGAAAGGAGAAGGAAGAATAGCCATGCCGGAACTTCCAATGCTTAGTCGGAGGCGCTCAGTTGGTCAGAACTTCAGTTCAAGGAGAAGGAGAAAGAGAGAGAGAGGGAGGAGTTGTGCTCGGAGGCACTCAGTTGGTCGGAACTTCAGTTCAAGGAGAGAGAGAGACGGAGGAATTGTGCAGACTCCTGCAATGAAGATCTTTAGCTTTTGTTTGTTTTTAATAAAATATAGAATTGGTATTAAAGAAATAAAAGGTATGGCTAGGCTCTATATGACTTGACTTGCTTTTTAAAATATGTGTCAACTCAGCATCAAACTTGACCCTTAATGGATAGAAATTGATGGTTAGGATTAGGGAGTAGATTTGGGAGTATAAATGGGAGTACCCATAGACGGGCTCTTTACTCTTATGTTGGCCAAACATGCTCTAAAGTTCTTTCTAAGCTCCAAGAACTCCAAATTTATGATGTCGTACCTTAATCAGCCTAAAGATTGCCACCCACGTACATTCATTGAATGAACTATTCCTGCCTGAACTCTAGAGCAAAACAACAGGACTTCTAATCAAACAAAGTTATTCTCCACATTATAAGCTTTGAACTCATCTAACATGTTTTTTTTAATAAAGCCGCCTAGAAAGGATGGGGGGTTTGGCAGAGCCCCTACCTGTTTATTAGATAGAAGAAGAAAAAAAGGAGCTTACAAGAAAATGAGGGGGGGCAAAAAAAACCTTGAAAACAAAGAGATTACAAGAATTATTTAATCCGAACATTTCCAAACCCCAGTTTATCCAATTTGATAGCTCCACGAACTTGAGAATGTACATCAAAAATATAATTAAAAACACCCGAACCTTGAGAAGCACAAGCCAAATTAGCCAAATGGTCAACAACAGTATTAGCTTCTCTTAAACATGCCCAATAGTGAAATTCAATAAGAGCAAACACTTATCAATAGATTTTTTTCAATTCCACACTGACCAAGGAAGAGCATGACTAGAAAAAAAGGATTGGACCACCAGCATAGGATCTGATTCAATTTCCACATCCACAAAGTTCAAATTCACACAAAGCTGAATCCCATCTAACAAGGATCTGATCTCAGTCGAAGAGTTTGAAGCCATGCCATAAAATTTATAGAAACCTGCTATAAAATCACCCTGATGGTTCCTAATGACACCATCTCCTCCAGCAAATCCATGATTACATTTTGCAGCACCATCAATATTAAGTTTCATTATTGCTGGCATAGTAAAAGGCCATTTGCAAATAATAATATTTTTCAAGACCGTCGGCAATGATTGAATACGCATAATAAAAGTTACATGCTTATCAGTAATAGACTTGATCACCATTGGAAAAGCATTACAAGAAAGATTCACCCATCTTAAAATTTTCCAACTAATCGATTGAGTCGTCTTAATTTTACCCTCAATTTCTCAAGCATCTCTCCTTCCAAATTTCCCAAATAATATATAAAGGAACGAAAGATCTAAGAATGCCTATGAGAGATGATTTATGAGCATTTGAAAACCATCTCATTAATCTAACACGTAGGTTGACAGTCGAGAGACTCGAGACATAAAAGAGCATGGAGTAAGGACCATAAGTTGAAAGTGAAGCATGCCAGATTATAACAATCTATAAAATAAGGCATCCAATCTTTCTTCTTTCCTCATGAATTGACATGTAGGACATGCACTTCGGACACAAACGGCAAAACACAAGTAGAACCACATGCCAATATTCTTATAAAAAAATGTTGGTTTCTCATGATTTTCTTGGATTCAGTTATTTATCTAGATATAAATTTACAAGATACACATGCTAACATACAGAAATTAACTTTTATATACTAATAGGGGAAATTTGAAATCCAATTGAGATAGATCATATATTATCTACCAAAAGCATACTCGTACACCCCGTGCACATGCAGTAGACACGGCCCACCATTCTGGGGTTACCAAGAAGGAAAGCTACTATATCAATGTCTAACGAAGCTAGGAGAATCAGCCACCAATTTGCAGCTTGAAGAGAAGTTAGATAACACTCCGATCATTTTCGGAGCCAAGGTTTCTAAGAGGGAAACTAAGGAAAAGCTCCTACAAGTCGCTAATCCAGCAACCAAAAAAATTAGCTGAAAGAACTAGATTCAAGAAAATTTATCAAGTATTGTTGTTACATTTCATGAAACCCCTTGGACCCTTTATATAGACCTCTTAATCAACCAACCTAATAATGATATACATTGGAAACAAAAGTCATTACTCTAATCATCTTAGAATACTCAAACATTCAATTCCCAATGAAACTTACTTTCAACTAACCCACCTAGGAATAATCAAATCAAAATTTTGATAAACAAGACTCATTTACTCCAAGGATTCTTCAATTCCCAAGGCATTAACAACTCTGACTCCTACTAAAGAACTATTTAAACTTTAAACATACAAAACTTTCTCTAATCCAATGTCCTTACTAGGATTTTTCTACCACTAAAAACATTTAAGTTGCATATCCACTATCTGGATACAGAAATGCTTGGTTCCAAAGAGCCTAGTTGCTTATCTACATTCCGAATAAGATTGAACCTGCTTCCCTCTAGTTAAGCTATTCTCTTCTTCCTCTGATTCTTCTTCTTAGAAATGTTTGGCTGAATTTTGTCTGCATCAAAGTTTTTGGTTTCGTCAAAGTTCAAACGACAATAAGCATCACAATAATGTCATATTCAAGTGTTATCATTTTTCATTTTTGAGGTATGCTTAGGTTGAAAGATTTACAATACACGTATTATCTTCAACTAAACTCTAAGCATTTATTTTTCTATTTTGAGGGATGCTTAGGTTGAAAGATTTACAATACATATAATTAATTATCTTCAACTAAACTCTTAAGGTTTCATTTTTTAATTGAGGGATGCTAGGTTGAAAATTTTACAAAACACGTAATTGTCACTGACTCATTGTATGAAAAGGGAACCTAGAGGATGACATGAGAAACATTTCTTGAAAATAACCTACTATGCCAACGATGCTGATCATAAATGACTGTAATTACAACATAAAACAACGTGGCAAGAAATAAACAAAGACCTTATCTTCCTCTAGTTTCTGACGAATTTTCTCCCTTGCTCTTTTCTCTTCCTCTTTCTCTGCTTTCCGCAAGGCCATTATACTGTGAGCAAAATACATCTTTCATTCAAAAGGAAATCTTTACAAGGAGACAAGCATGGTTGTTACGGGCGGCGCCAGAGGCGATCGCCTAAGCTGACAACATGCAATGCTAAATTGGAAGGAAAACACAACCATATTTGATAAAAAGGAATACTAGATTCAGACGAACCGTTTTCTTTCATTGTCTTCCTCGATTCGCTTTGCTTCAAGGAGTTCCTTACCGACTCGAATCCTCTCCTATAATAATGCTGCAACTGGTTAACCAAATACAGGAACTTTGATGGGCGCAAAACTAAAATTTACAACATAAACACAGGATCATATAGCATACATACAAAACAGATCTCTAGGATATGCTTTAATAAGAGAGCCACGTTATTAAAAGACAAACATAAGCGATCGGAAAAAATAATAGACTAGCATAGCTCACAAAATGTGATTCAGCAGAAACCAACCTAAGGGACTAAAATGAACTTTTATTTAATCTATGACAAAGGTATAATTATTTGATTTATGGAGAAAAGTACCACGGAAAAGCATTCCAAAATAAATGAAAATTATAATAATAATAATAAAGTTCCTATCATCTCCACAAATAATAAACTCCTGATTGCTATTAAGTCTGTCATCTTCATATGCTTAAATCCTTTCAAAATGGACAATCATTGTATTCGAAGCCACCCAATGTCCATGCAATCCTCATCAAAGCTTATAATTATGTTTTTAAAAACTCAAAAACGTATCCTTTAAAGTTTAATGGAGTGAACTACATCAAGATCTGATGCATACACATTCAAACTGTGTATAAATAACAATAAGCTGTTTGGTCTTTGTTCATTGCTCGCATGTTCCTCCCACCTCCATGCCTTACGTAATTTGAGTACCCAGGCGAGAAGTAGTAAAAGATCATACTATCCCCTTGTAGACACATTGAGTGATAAAATGAATTGAGCAAAGCAATATCTTAACAACAGTAACATGGTAATAAAATTTAATATGTTTTTACGTTTTAACCATTAACATTTACATTAAATCAGTATATTGACCCTTGTGAAACTAACTCAAAAACAGGTTATCTTCAAATGAACAAAATCTTAAAATGTAACATATCTCATGAGCATAGTTAGTAAATTCGTGTTTCAAACGCGAATGAGTCGCGAATAAATCGTACAAGCTGTGAAACGTTATATTCGGGCAATCTTTTCAATGATTCCGAGGAGTTCGCGATTATTTGGGGCGGCGTGAATAGTACACTACTGTTTACCGAATAATTCGTATTACTTATTGTAAATCAAATAAAAAAGTAGCCAAAATCGAATGGGAATAGGACATGAGCTCCAACGTCAAATCCCATCTTTATTTTCTCTCTCTTTCCCTTTTTCTTCTCACCCATATCAGTTTTAGTTTCTGCAGGTTAGAAATTTTATACTGTTGAGTGGTGACTGGTGACTCTGGTGACTTCGTCTCTGCCGATCCCATTAATCTCTCAAGGCCTCATCATCGGATCACCATCGGCAATCAAATGAAACCGGTCATCAGACAGCACTGTTCATCTCACTCTCTGTGCAATTTCTCTCCTTCATTCATCTCTATGTGGTTCTAATCTTTGTCCCATTATGTGGTCAATTGCTGTAGTGAGTTGCGGTCTTTAGTGTAGGATACACAAAAGCAAAAGCAATATTTATTTTTTAATAAATAATTTGCATGTTTGAATAGGTGAAGCTCCTCAACAACCCAAACCCATAAACTGATAAGCGCAACAAGGATTTTTGTCTACGGCGCATTTATTATCCTACGCTCAACTAAACTAAACCAAACATGCGCACCCCACCTAATCCTGATCTTTAACCCATGATTAATAGATGGTAGGAGAACACAACGCCCACCTTGTGAGGAGATCATATCACAGTTACTTGTGATTGAACTCGGAGAGAGTTCAATCATACCCACAGGCCAACACGTGTCCCTTTTAACCCTTAATAATTGTGGTTAAAATTCATTAATCCTTGAGGTTTAACAATATACCTTTGTTTTTAGAAAAAAAGAGGGTTAATATTTTTTTCTAAAATTCAAAGTTATATTGTTCAGGATTAGTAAATCTTAACCACAATTAATAGGGGTAATTCTTAACCCTAATGATAAATTTTTTAATATACATTATTCCCGTAACCATCATATATATACATGAATTTTTCAACGAATTTGAGTCTTGATCCAATTTATACTCAAACTATTCCTGTACCATACTTCGTACTGCGTATTTTTTGCCGAATTTTTAAACGAAGTATTAAATGACTATTCCAAATTAACGCGAATAATTTCCGTGCCGAAATTTTGCCGTACTCCGAATTACTAACTATGCTCATGAGTCATGAATGACTTTTCTACTAAAAACATCAGCCCGCGATCTCAGAGATCTATGTCCCATATGCCAAAATTTGGTAACAAGCTGAAAAATAAAATTTTATTAAGTGAACACAACAATACAACATGAGGGAAAGTCATCAAGATAATTCAGTGATACCTTTTCTCTTTCTCTTTCCAATATCTTTTCTTCCTCTTCTTTCTTTTTGCGAGCTCGCTCCCTGAAAGTATGCAAAAGATTAATAACTATGACAGGGAAAAAAATCAGTGGTGATATAAGTAAGCCAAAGACGGTTTCAAAAAACAAATCAGATTGCAGTTAACCATTAAAGACTAAAGGGTTAATAAGCAGAAAGAATATAAATGAATGACAGTTCATGATGCAGTAGAAGAAATCTGAAACTGAACAAAGTTTTCATAACTTGTTACCAATGTGCGATAGCCGGCCCGGGTCGATCCCCTCCCCACATCCGTGTGTTTCAACCGATGTGAAGCCGAGATCTGTTAGAGTCGCCACCAATCAAGATTCTGGGTGTGATTGGTCACCCACAATTAAGAACCCTCGATTGAATAAAAAACCGAGAATGGGTCCGGGGATTCTTTTATGAGTTGGGGAAGGTGTTAGGCACCCCACCTCATCCGTCGAGCGACGGTTACCTCTTAACTTTCTCCATTAAATTAATTCGAAATTATTTCCTATTTTTTTTTATTATTATTTCGAGAAAAACCACCCCTCCTCGACCGAGTTAAGGCGATTTCATCCCTACTTGTTTTCTTTTATTTCGAGATTGGAAAGCCACCCCTCCTCGACCGAGTTAGGGTGAATTTCTCTCTACTTGCGCGGCAAAATCCATTTCCCCTAAATCGGCGAATGGCCACACATCCCTCCTCAACCGAGTTAAGAGGGGCCCCGCCTACATTTGGATGAAAAAGGGACAAAACTACTAACAATAATAAAGAA
The DNA here is from genome assembly GCA_015143295.1 of Tetracentron sinense. Classification (NCBI taxonomy): domain Eukaryota; kingdom Viridiplantae; phylum Streptophyta; class Magnoliopsida; order Trochodendrales; family Trochodendraceae; genus Tetracentron; species Tetracentron sinense. Next base: position 20,685 of record JABCRI010001297.1, read on the forward strand.
AAGCTTAAAAGAAGTCGAAGATCTAGTCTTCCGGCCCTTTCTTTCACCCGGATTTCCTCGTCCGCACAACCGTGAAGAGGGAAATCTCCGAGCTACTCAGAGAAAGTGAGGGAAGAAGAGACTTGGACGGGTAGAAACAGAGGATGAGGATGTGGCATACCTTTTCCCTTTATAGGCGCTCCAAGTATTTTGAATGAGAAGAGAATGCTTTGACGAGGTCCGAACTCCCAAGATTTCCCCCAAAGTTGGTGAAGATCACTCCTAGGTTGATGGCTGGAATTTCTAGGATTCGAAGGCTAAGCTAGGCTTTTTCAGAGTTCTCCTAGGTTTCAAGATGAAAGCCTAAAGGATTCTCCTCCGATTCTCAAGAGTTCTCCTCTGGATTTTCTCAGATGAGTTATGAGTTGGAGTAAGGCTCCTTTTATAAGGTGAAGCAATAGGATTTTCACGCTTTTTTCCGATGTGGGACTAAAAAAATAACCCCGAAACGTGTTGGCCCGCAAAACGAGATTTTAATTAGGTTTCCGTACGCCGCGCCTTTATGAAGGGCGCGTGAATAATCTTGGCAAAAAAATAGGGGCGCGCCCTTATAAAGGGCGCGGGTTAATTTCAAGCTTAAAAACAAGTCCCCCCCCTTGGGCTCGAGTTGGTTTGGTTCGGTTTGGCTCGGTTTGGGCTTTGACTTTTACCTTGGATCTTCGGGTTATTTGGAGTCCGGATCTCGTCATTTGAAGCTCGCCTTTCGATACTTGGAGTTAAACCATCAGGGCATGCAAAAATGGGGTGTCTACAGCTGCCCCTCTTTGTCGGATTTGCTTGCAAAGAACGACAAAGAAGAATAGACATAGGCCCATTTTTGCACTTGAAAACTAATGTGTGCATCCGTGATTGAGTCAAACATTTTTCACAAATCAATTTTTTCAAAATAATTTAAAAGCTCGGTAAAAAAAGGTAAAGGAAAACGGAGACGGATCCGGCACGTGGGCACTATCATGGACCTCAATCTCCCTCACAAGTTCGATCCGAACCTGCACAAAGGGGGTAGTTTAAAAGGAAAACGAAGACGGATCCGGCACGTGGGCACTATCATGGACCTCAATCTCCCTCACAGGTTCGATCCGAACCTGCGCAAAGGGGGTGGTAAATAAGGTAGATTTGAAAGCTTTTAAACAATTTTTCAAAAATATATATTTTTTTTTTTTTCAAATTTGTAACTCAGTTCGAGAATGCTCACATCATTTTCATAGTAGCAATAGTCAAACAATCATGATTATGACATGAATCAGACTGTCGATTGGTATGCATATTAAGTTCGAAAAACGAACCCAAAGTTTAATGTAGCACGGTTTCCAACCATACAACCATTGATTGATTGCAGGTAAGCGAGGTAAGCATGCTTAAAAATCCTTTTTTTTTTTTTTTTTTTGTGATCCATTGTTGATTCTCTTCTTGCTTTGCAGCATAGAGCTCCAGCTGAAAGTACTTTTTCGACTCGGATATGAACTTTGATATTGCCCCTGGTCCTGCACAGGTAAGTACTGGTTAGTTGATATTTCTTTCAAAACATGCATGTTTATACCTTGACATTTACCATTTGATTCTCTGAAAGTTGTCAGTTTATGCAGTATTATTATGTCAAAAAGAAACCATGTACTTTACTTCCTGTATTTGTGCCTTTGCAGGTAGGCGGAGCAGAAGAGAGCCGGAGGCTGATGATGGGCATGGTGTCGCTGAAGTCAACTGAGCCGAGAACCATTGGAAAAGATTTAGAGATTTCACTTTCTGCATTTATGATTTTGTATGTAATTTGTAATAAAACAAATGAAGAATATTATTGGAAATCATTGCAGAGTCCAATGGAATGGGGATCACAAACTCTCTCTTTTTTTTTTCTTTTTTTTTTTTTTTTTTTAAGAAAGAAAAATAAATAAACAAACAGAAAACTTTCCACCAGTGGGGTCGCACCTATGACGGTTGCCTACGTATCCCTTGAAAAGAGAATCAGACCAGCGTAGTTCAAATACATCCAAGCAAGCACACACTTTTTTTTTTTTTTTGAAAAATATGATGACTAGAATTATGATAAGATTAAAATTGATGGGCATGATTCACACCACTTTCAGAATGTTTAGACCAACATAGTATCCACCTCATCGCATTTGCCTATGTCATTTGGATTAACTCTCAATGGTGTAACAACTATATGGTACTGTCCGACTTGAAACTGCTTCTGTTCTCATCCTGAGCATTGAGACCTGGTTATGACGTAAAATTGACTGCTGAAGCTTTTTTTTTTTTTTTTTTGTGTGCCTTTTTTTTACCCCTGATGCCAATTATGGTTTTCAACAGGTCTGGCCTGCGTAATTTTTGCGCATTGACGCCCCCAAAGGGGTTTTCATCATGCCCGCAGTAATTTGATCTTGCCATGACTTGATGTTTTTACTCGCAACGCCCTTTCGGGTTTTCATTGTGCCCTTTCAAGTCATGCTTTTCTTTATAGTTTTCTCTCAATCACTCTAATCCGTCATCGCCTGAACTCATGCATGCATATGCGTAATCCAATCTTAAGCTTTTATGATTATCATTGATCCGAGAGGACTTTAATGGTAGGACGAAACGTGGGCTATGGTTAGGGTTTTTGAAAGAAATGATGAAGGCTCAAAGGTTGTGATAATTGGGAAGAACTGAGACATTTGCTTGCTTTTGGGTTTTTCTCCTTGGGCGATTTTCCCGCTCGTCTTGCTTTTCCCTTCCCAACTTCTTCATTGGGCATTTTAAAAAAACTGCCCCAGTGTATGGACACTGGGGTTACTCTAACTTTTTGCTTTGGCCCACTTGTACTGCTTTGATTTTCTCATTTTTGTTCCCCCTCCCGGACATTGGGATACCCTGAATTTTGGCGGAAGCAATTGACCTCTTTTTTTTTCTTCTTTCATAATTGATCACAAAAATTGCCCCAGTTTATGGACACTGGGGTACCTTGAACTTTCGGCTTTACCCGATTGTACCAAAAATGCCCCAGTGTGGGTACAAAATGTCCATGTTTGGTTGTGAAACGAATGCTAAGGCTCAAAGGGGCTGACTAGATGACATATAATGTTGATGGGAGAAATGCAAGGATGGCCTCTCTTCCTTTCAATTTTAACCATATAACTCAATATTGAACTATGCATGGTACCTTCTGAATTTTTGATAGAGTCCGAATTAATTGGCTCAGGAAGATCTTCTTCGTCTACCATGATGAGAACTCCCCCGGAAAACACCATTCTGATTATGTTGAGATGATTTGACATGGATTCTTGAAGTGAGTCATTTGTGTGGAAGCACCATCGTCTTTGAGGTAAACTCGTGTCATCATGTTTTGGCTTTCATCATAGAATGAACATCCTTCAATTATCCGTTTCAGGTCTCTTATTTGCTGCTTCTATGACTTCATTCATCCATGGTCCATATCAGGAGGAATTGTGGTGGGTGATCTTGAATAGCTCGCATAGTACTTTCATCTGCTTGTTCTTGAAGTTCTCATTTAGGATCTCATATCTGCATGTCAATCACATTAGCTTGCTGTCTAGAAGTGAGCTGGACTTTGATGGTCACCATCTTGAGTCTCTCCTTTGAACTTAGCATTTTGGATTTAGATTCTCCTACATTGGTCTTAACTCTTAATGTCTTTCTTATGATGATCCAGAAAAATCTAAAATTTCTTTTAGAGGATCCATTTTACCCATTTTCATTTATTTCAGTCGAATTCTTTTCATCATACTCTCCAAAGTTTTTTTTTTTTTTTTTTTTCTTTTAAAACAAAAACAAAATACTAGTAAATAAAAACTCTTTTTTTTTTTTTTTTCTTTGAAAACAAAATACTAGTAAATAAAAACTCTTCTTTTTTTTCTTTTTTTTTTTTAAATAGCCTAATAAAAACTCAACAATTTTTTTCATTTTTAATTTTCCATTTTTTTTTGTTTTTTTTTTTTTTTTTTTTGTTTTTTTTTTGTTTTTTGTTTTTTTTTGCTTTTTACAAAAAGAGTTGCCTTCTAAATTAATACCACCCAAGGCCGAAGGCCTATCCTCGGGTGGTAACCAAGCAACTAATGAAACCTTGCTTTCCGGAGACCATTGAGGTATGATCGAGTTTGCGCCACCAGATGGGAGCTACCTCCCAATTCATCATCTTTCCATTTGCCCTCAAAGGGTAGATTGAATTTTCCTTACCTGCACAAGAGAAAATACCTGATTGGTTTGAACCTTCTTTCTGACATTTCTGACCTTTATCCCAATCTTCCTCGGATGCTTTTTCTTGTGGACTTATCTGTTCAAAGACGGAATGCTCTGTTTTCTCAACCTGCTCAGAGATGTCCTCCATAGATCCATTGAAGATTTTGTACCCTTTTGCTTTTCCAGATTCTTTTCTTTCATCTTCTCTTATTCTTTCTCTTTCATCATCTCTTTTCTCTTCTTCTCTCTCATCCTCTTTTTCTTTTTCTTCTCTTTCAGTCTCTATTTCTTTCTTTTCTCCCTCAGCCTCTTTTTCTTTATTTTCTCCCTTAGTCTCTTTTCCTTTCTCATCTTCTTCCATTTCTTCCTCTTTTTCTTTTTCTTCTCTTTCAGTCTCTATTTCTTTCTTTTCTCCCTCAGTCTCTTTTCCTTTCTCACCTTCTTCTTTTTCTTCCTCCTCCTCTCTGATCTTCTCCTTCTCTTTGGCCAAGTCTGATTTACAAATCTATTTGCACTTACTGAAATCTTCAACCTCGACAACTACCTCTCCTGGGACTTCATTCCTTATTGGCTGGATATTGTTGCAATCGTAGGGAGCCCTTTTCAAGTCTGTTGGGATGGGAGTTTGGTTGGATGGAGGGGTAGGCCAATCAAATACAATAGGTTGCGGGGTTGGAGTTTGGTTGGATGGAGGTGCAAGCCAATCAAACACGATTGGTCGTGGGGTTGCAGTTTGGTTGGATGGAGTGGTAGGCCAATCAAACACGATTGGTTGTGGCACAGGATTAGGTAGTAGAGGGGTAGGCCAATCAAACACGATTGGTCGTGGCATAGGATTAGGTGGTAGAGGGGTAGACCGGCTCAAGACGACTGGCTGTCGTTGAACCGATGGTTGTTGCTTGGATATGGTGTTGGAGATAAGGGAGACTTGACTCTTGTTCAAATGAGCTTGAAATCGAGCTTGAGATGGAGATGGGCCAACATTGCATCCTTCCATGTCTATGACATTGATTGCCCGAGAGGTAGTTGTGATGTCCTCCTCATGCATCGAGAGCGAACTTTGACTCTGATTTATGCATTGTTGCTCTTGTTGAGGCATTTCCACTTGAGTGGGTTGCATATATCCTTCTGATGGTTGAGGTTGAGAGTGCACCTGAAACGGTTGAGAGTTACCCTCATATGTTTTTGTTGGGGCAGGATTCTCACTACCATGATAGTACATTACCTTCTGAAAAGTGGTATAATCCATGATTCTCCCAGTCCTGACCCCTTCATCAATGTCATCCCCATACCGGACAATAGTTGCGAAGCTTGACTTTGTTTGTGTCACTAGGCGCTCGTAATACGGGGCCTTCAATGTTGAAATAAAAGTACTGACCATCTCCTCTTCCATCATGGGAGGCCTGACCTTGGCGGCTGTATCGCGCCACCGATATGCATGTTCCCTGAATGATTCTGATGCCTTCCTCTCCATTTTGAGGAGATCCAACCGGGTGGGAGTTACCTCTATATGGTACCGATATCGAGCCACAAACATTTCTGCTAGGTCCATCCAGCATTTGATTCTGGAGTGATCAAGTTCTGCAAACCATTGAAGAGCTCCTCCTGATAGACTCATTTGAAAAAGCTGCAACATCAGCTGCTCATTCTTCCCGTATATCCCTAAAGCACCTCCATAGAGTTTTAAATGTGCCACAGGACAGCTTTGGCCACTATACTTGTTGAACTTGGGAATCTCAAAATTCGATGGGAGACTTGATACAGAATAAGGGCAAAGATTGTCAATACCAAATTTAGAAAAGGGGTCAGAGCCTTTGACCGATCTCAGATCTTTTTCAAGCTTTTCTACTTGTGTGGCTAGCGCACTCTTGGGTCTCTCATGACGCCATTCTTCTTTCTTTTGAAGGTAGACTGAATTTTTTTGATCCCCATGTGGTGGCGGAGTATCTGTCCGCGTTTGCTTTGGAGAATTTGGGGGATGTACATCAGATGTTCCAGGGATCTTTGGTCCTTTGTTCCGGTCATATCGAGCCAAGATCCGTTCCATCCTTAGTGTCATGTTCTGAAGGTTGCCTTTTAACTCGGCCAAACCAGCTTCGGTTTCTTGCCTAAATTTTGCTCGGGCGGGGCCATTACCTTCTTCCATCCCGAGTATGCTTTGTCTAGACCTCAGTAAATAGGGATTCTCCTGATAAGCTGAGTGAATGCAGACGATACTTCCTTCCCTGGAGCTGTTAAGAATAACTTGAAAACCAAAAAGATCAAATATAGAAAAAATCTCCGAAGATGGATGCTTCTGTTGGTGGGAAACTTTCCTCTAGCTAAAATTTTGATTCGATTCGAATTTTTTTTCTTTTCCAAAACAAGTGAGTCAATGTTGCAAAGGCGGGATAGAGGTTTTTAGCCCCTAACAAGGTTGCCCGTAGGACTTAGGGGAATTTTAGAACAAATGCGGGATAGAGGTTTTTAGCCTCTGACAAGGTTGCTCGTAGGACTTAGGGGAATTTTTTTAAAAACAAAGGCGGGATAGAGGTTTTTAGCCTCTAACAAGGTTGCCCGTAGGACTTAGAGGTTGCCCGTAGGACTTAGGGGAATTTTAAAACAAAGGCGGGATAGAGGTTTTTAGCCTCTAACAAGGTTGCCCGTAGGACTTAGGGGAATTTTAAAACAAAGGCGGGATAGAGGTTTTTAGCCTCTAACAAGGTTGCCCGTAGGACTTAGGGGAATTTTAAAACAAAGGCGGGATAGAGGTTTTTAGCCTCTAACAAGGTTGCCCGTAGGACTTAGAGGTTGCCCGTAGGACTTAGGGGAATTTTAAAACAAAGGCTAGAGGTTTTTAGCCTCTAACAAGGTTGCCCGTAGGACTTAGGGGAATTTTAAAAAAAACAAAGGCGGGATAGAGGTTTTTAGCCTCTAACAAGGTTGCCTGTAGGACTTAGAGGAATTTAAAAAAAAAACAAAGGCAGGATAGAGGTTTTTAGCCTCTAACAAGGTTGCCCGTAGGACTTAGGGGAATTTTTTTAAAAAAAAACAAAGGCGGGATAGAGGTTTTTAGCCTCTAACAAGGTTGCCCGTAGGACTTAGGGGAATTTTAAAAAAAACAAAGGCGGATGTTGAATATAAAGCATGGAGATAACCAGTATAGTGAACAGGGAATGTTCTAATGCCTGAGCTTTTTGGGTAGTTGCTCTGTAATATCCAGTGCGGATACCAAAGACTTACGGCACCACTCAGTTGAACATTGTGCAGATGACTAATCTAAACCTTAACATCATTCAATACTATCATCAGAAAACATGCAAGTTAACGTGTCCTCAACAAATATCTCTATATGAGGTTTGTAGGGTTCTAATATCCACCTAGAATGGATCCCACAATTATAGAATATCCGTGCACGACCCGTGCATTTCCTTTATTCAAAACGATTGGGGTTGGAATGTTTCGTCGCCGTTTCCGGGATGCTATCCACGGTCGTTCAACTACTTAGTTCCAAATATGGGGGTAAGTCCGGTTTTGGACATGAGGGGAGGTGGATGCCGTGAACAATGGTGCCAAAGATAAAGCAGAAAAAAAAACGAAAAAAAATGAAAATAACAAAAAAATAATTTAGTGGAGAAAGTTAAATTGAGGCTTGAATCCTCTAGGTCCCCAGCAGAGTCGCCAGCTGTGCGATAGCCGGCCCGGGTCGATCCCCTCCCCACATCCGTGTGTTTCAACCGATGTGAAGCCGAGATCTGTTAGAGTCGCCACCAATCAAGATTCTGGGTGTGATTGGTCACCCACAATTAAGAACCCTCGATTGAATAAAAAACCGAGAATGGGTCCGGGGATTCTTTTATGAGTTGGGGAAGGTGTTAGGCACCCCACCTCATCCGTCGAGCGACGGTTACCTCTTAACTTTCTCCATTAAATTAATTCGAAATTATTTCCTATTTTTTTTATTATTATTTCGAGAAAAACCACCCCTCCTCGACCGAGTTAAGGCGATTTCATCCCTACTTGTTTTCTTTTATTTCGAGATTGGAAAGCCACCCCTCCTCGACCGAGTTAGGGTGAATTTCTCTCTACTTGCGCGGCAAAATCCATTTCCCCTAAATCGGCGAATGGCCACACATCCCTCCTCAACCGAGTTAAGAGGGGCCCCGCCTACATTTGGATGAAAAAGGGACAAAACTACTAACAATAATAAAGAAAAGCTTAAAAGAAGTCGAAGATCTAGTCTTCCGGCCCTTTCTTTCACCCGGATTTCCTCGTCCGCACAACCGTGAAGAGGGAAATCTCCGAGCTACTCAGAGAAAGTGAGGGAAGAAGAGACTTGGACGGGTAGAAACAGAGGATGAGGATGTGGCATACCTTTTCCCTTTATAGGCGCTCCAAGTATTTTGAATGAGAAGAGAATGCTTTGACGAGGTCCGAACTCCCAAGATTTCCCCCAAAGTTGGTGAAGATCACTCCTAGGTTGATGGCTGGAATTTCTAGGATTCGAAGGCTAAGCTCAGGCTTTTTCAGAGTTCTCCTAGGTTTCAAGATGAAAGCCTAAAGGATTCTCCTCCGATTCTCAAGAGTTCTCCTCTGGATTTTCTCAGATGAGTTATGAGTTGGAGTAAGGCTCCTTTTATAAGGTGAAGCAATAGGATTTTCACGCTTTTTTCCGATGTGGGACTAAAAAAATAACCCCGAAACGTGTTGGCCCGCAAAACGAGATTTTAATTAGGTTTCCGTACGCCGCGCCTTTATGAAGGGCGCGTGAATAATCTTGGCAAAAAAATAGGGGCGCGCCCTTATAAAGGGCGCGGGTTAATTTCAAGCTTAAAAACAAGTCCCCCCCCTTGGGCTCGAGTTGGTTTGGTTCGGTTTGGCTCGGTTTGGGCTTTGACTTTTACCTTGGATCTTCGGGTTATTTGGAGTCCGGATCTCGTCATTTGAAGCTCGCCTTTCGATACTTGGAGTTAAACCATCAGGGCATGCAAAAATGGGGTGTCTACAACCAATAACTTCAAAAAGCTTTCATTTCAATGTAATGGGAGAAATAATCAAAATGAAGGACAGTTCATGCCGCATTGAGTAAAAACTGAATCTGAACCAAATTTTCATTATTTGCTACCAAAAAATGCATAAGCTTTTATCCGGGGGTGAGTGAGTAGTAACAAGGTATATGAACATTGAGCAATACTCGAAAAGGCATAAAGAGACTTGTCAGACACAAACCTTAGTTCTTGTGCTTTCATCTTCATTTCTTCAGGAGTAAGAGACGGTTTTGGAGCCTCAACTTTGGTGTTAACAGGTACCTGAATTCACTTAAGAAAATGAGACAGCTGAATTGCAGTGAAGTTATGTTCAGAACTATATAATAATAAAGGTTTTAAGATGCCAGACATTAAAAGCATTATGGAGGACTATAGTACCTATATACTTCAAAATGGGTGTATATGATTTCAGATACTTACATATTATGCATAAAAGCAATAACCTGAACTGGGCATGCCCTACATATAGAGAGCTTAATAATTGAAAGTTGAGCTCAAAACCATTAAACAATAATTTATAAAGATGAATGCCAAGTCCAAAGACTCCAACCCGAGGAAACATTTGTTCCCATTTTCCAGTTGGGAAATCAAGATCCACCGAAAGAACTTGCAAACAAGCTCAAGTGGAGCACAATCTTCAGATCGTGATTAAGCAGCATTAAATATAACATGTAAGAAAGACAAACAAGTTCTGGGAAAAACTAAAAAGTAGTGCCATCCAACAATGGAAGTTTTGTTCATAAAAAATGTCAAGGCAGCAATTGAGGAGCTAATCAATTAATCAGCTATTTTACAAAAAAAGAAAGGACTTCAATGCAATTATCGTGTTCTTAGGGTAACTATTAGGTGCCCAGTTCAAATGCCTAGATGCCAAGGAGGAGGTTTGGCACTAGTTTTTCCTATGCTGTAGTGCCCAGACAAGTCTCCCCAAGCCTCATAACATTTGCTAGGATAAGCAATAATCAATAACCCTTTTGCCCAACTTTTTGTTGCAGATGAGATTCTCTAATGTTTTCATTAGTCCACCTCTTGGCATCCAATATCTGTAATTTTGTATCACTGGGCTAATCCAGATTTGATGCAACCACAACTGCGCAGAATTTAGTATGTTTCCAAATGGCAAGTATACAGCCTGTTTTGCTAAGGATTTTTTTTTTTTGGGTGAAGCTGGTAAGTTATATTTTTTAATATTATTGTTGTTACATTATGGAAAGTCAGTGGGTTACATTTTACACAATATTGTTGTTACATTATTCTTATGAATAAGTTTGGATACTAACCTACTCTGATACCAATGCTAGAAGAGTAGAAAAGATGTAAACCCTGGTTTTTTATGTGAGGAAGAAGAAAGGAGAAGAAATTTTTGAGAAGAGAATCAAAAGAATTGGGGTTTCTCTCTCTCTCCTTTTTATATTTTATAAAGCATTAGTAAAGTACAAAAATACCCTTACTAATGCGTAAACAAAAGTTTTTTTTTTTTTGATAGGTAATCATAATCATCAAATATATCGAGGAAAAGAGAGAAACCCAGATTCACCAAAAGTGAATCGAAAGAAAAAAATACAGCTAAAACAAACAAATTCTACAAAACGAAGGCTGCATGCAAAAATCCAAAAGCCCTTTAGTCAGGGAAAGATGGCACACAAAACAAAAGTAGTCTAATAACTAGCATAAGACTATGGGCTTAATGACAGGCCCATTACTACAAGTTTCAAAGTTGATTAACTTCTTAAGAGTCATGTAATTGTAATATGACTTCTAGAAGTCAAGTAAATTGTGCCCATTCTATTATGAGAAGAGACGGGGTTGGTCATCAAAATATTCTATGTTGTGATCAAGTTCTGTAACTGGAGGCTTTTCCTCCCAAATATAAGATAATTCTCCTTATCTTCTAGTGGCTAAAGGGTAGCCTAAAAAAGTAGAGGTAGCTTTGTGCAATCCTCTCCAGATCTGTCTTTCATGTCCTCCCTTGGCAAATTTCAGATTTGGTGCTTGTTCACCTGCTGGACTTTGCATAAATAACCATGGGTAACTAGAAATTTTGTCCTATATCAAAAAATGAATTGCTGCTTAAAAGGAGCAACATATATGATTGTATCTTTGAAGACATTAATTAGCATGCAATGAAATAGCAGGAACACCATCATGATGAAGGAATCATACCAAGGGCATCTGATCAATGTCCGAGTCATTCTCATGTTCAACAATCCAGTTTATAGCAGCCTCAAGACCCGCATTACCTGAAGAAAAGAAAAATACATATTTCACATAAAGGCAAAGAGCTCACTGCAATAACTTTACCCAAAGGGTTTGGTATGTATCTGTATTTGCATCTTCTTATTAATATAGTTCTCTTGATTACCGATAAAAGAAAATAACTTTACACAAAAATGCACACGATGGCAATATAACATGGATAAGAAACATTATTAAGCTAACTAACCAAGCTACTACGAAGTGATAAATAATCATGTAAGAATAGAATTCTAGAAAAAGCAGTTTGTAAACAAAAATGAGTACAATGGGAACCTAATTAATCTGGTAAAAGTAGCATGTATCCCAGTAGTTAACGTCATTAAGAATTACGAAAAAGAGGAATAATCAGGCCAGAAGAGCAAGATGATAGGAGGCCATCACCCCTATTATTAATTTTTTTGGGTAACGGAGGGTGTCCCAAACCTGACAAGGACGGACTAGTCCCTTTGGATGCACGCAATCACCCGCAAACCACTTGCATCAGGTAAGCCTGGGAGGAGTTGAACTCGAGACCTTGCGCATCTCCCTAATTCTCCACATAGTAAACATCCAGAGGGTTGTCCAGTGGCCAGCATACAAGGGTTACACCTAATTGATGTACAAGGAGAAAAGAAAAAAAAACACAACTCCGGTGATCCTAGCCATCCGGACTATTTTATTTCAAAAAGGATATATGTTTTCCATAAAGAAGTCCACTGAATTTATGGTGAAAATCAACCAATCAGGACCAGCATTTTAAGAGGTAAAGGCATAAGGCGAAGCGTCAGGACCTCCAGATGTGTGTCCATCATAGGAAGATTGCAAACCAAAGCAAAAAAATTACGAAGCACATGTGTGTATATACATATACAGAAGAGATACTATATAGATGATTAAACCATCGTGTAGAAGAATATTATATTTAAGAGAGGAAAGCAAATGCTGCACTTTACATTCACCTTTTTGGTCATATACATATTCAAAGACATGGTGTTCAACCATTAATTTATGTGGCGGGATTTTGTATTCCAATAGACAGTTGCAATGAAGTTACAAAAAAAATTAAAAACGGAAAAAAAAAAAAAAAAAAAAGTCCAATTTATGTGATAAGAACCATATTGTTGGATCATGCTAAGGCGCACGCATTAGGCATAAAGCGAGCTTGAAGGCGTGAGACGTGCGCTTCATGTGAGCCCCACACTTCAAATGGAACAGTTAGAACTAGATAAATGTTTTCACGGAAACATTCCTCTATTCCCGAAGGAGCTTTGTGCTAGCCAAGGAAGGAAACGCTTTCCTCCCTTAAGGAAAAAACAAGATATCTTAATAAGAAACACCACATGGGCCCAAGGTTCTAAATGTCGATGTCGCTCGACATGTCGGAGCCACGGAAAAAAGATATATCGGAAGATATATCGTTTATCGGTGATTTTTGGAAAAAATGGGGCAAAACATGGAATTTTGTAGTGAAAATTCAGGAAATGTTAAAATAGATGTTAATACACCTTTTAGAATAAAAACATTCAAAAAAACAACAATGTATATAAGAGATGCAATGAGAAGAAAGCAAAGATGTACGCTGACGAGTGACAATAATGTATGATTGATTCATGTCTCATTCATTTTTCAATCAATCATAAATTCATAATTTATAAGATTCATAATAATACAAACATACATAATACAACCCACCAAAAAACCTACAATCACCACCAGAAAGAGTTACGCAGAGGTTTGATGTCATCATCTCTGTCTTGACTTGGCTGGTTATAGTGCTAATTCTCCACATACGTACAATATTGTGCCCAGCTCATCACATTATGGTACATGGATGTATACTCATGTACATAATGTTGGTAGTAATCTGGGCTAAGATGTAGTAACACGCCAATTGGTGGATACTGTGGGTGATGAGGCACAACTGGCACAGGCATTGGGATTTGGAAATTGTCACCTCCATACCCATATGGAGGTGGCTCATATCCTGAGACATATCCATAAGGATATTGATCCTGTGTGGAATGTGCATAACTATGTTCTTGAGAGCCTAATGCTCGAGATTGTGTATCCTGGTCATGGCTGGAGAACCATGTATGTTGAGACCCTCTGGAACTAGAGCCTGAAAGTTTCATGGCCCCAAACCAAGCATCGTGTCTCACATCTCGTTCTTTGCCCTTGCCCTGACCCCTGCCCTGGCTTCCTCGACGAGAGACGTAATGAATCGGTTGGCTTTCTATTGGATGTGAAGGCGGAGCACCATGATCTTGGTCCTGTGTGGCATGGTCAAAGTCAGCCTCTGCGGTGAATGGACTCAGAAGCCTCTGTCTCTCCTCTGGTTCAACTCCGATGTTACCTCCATCCCCAGGACTGTCGCCGCATCCGTCACTCTCATCATGGTCATCAGACTCATCACTACCCTCACTATTACTATTAGACAATCTACTTGTCTCAGCGGTTCTTGCAGCCGAAGTCCCAGGACCTTTTGGACTTCTGATCATCTCATCAAATGATTTTGTGCTAAAGCTGCTCCAGCTGCCGCTAGTGCTAGACCCCACTTCTGTAGCAATAACCCTTTCTACATTGATGCCCATCTCAACGGCCGCGCTAGCTATAACTGCGTTCGGACGCCCATCATCTTCATCAAGTAATGAAACCTTAACCCACTCAGAAAGTGGATTATCTTGATCCTCAGTGACACCGATTAACATCAGGTCTAAAGGATCCTGCTCAGGTTGCTTCCCAGTGTCAATCTGCAGTTGCCTGAGTCGCAGCTTCATATTATAGTGACAGAAGACCAGTTTTGCAACTTTTTGTAGCCAAGTCGGATCCGCTGCTTTGTGGATGAGGGTAAATGTACTTCAGTTTCACTCAGATGCTGAAGATGAAGCAATCTGTGCTAACACGCGAGCCGCCAATTTGCTAAGTGTCAGACAGTCGGTTCCGTACATTTGCCACCAATCAGTTGACAATTAAACGATGTGATCCATTAGTTTCATATATATTTTGATGCAAAGAAATAAAATATAATTACTTTATTGGGAAGAAATTACTCACACAGCGTCATCCTAGACCTTCCCTCCTTAGCAGCCGTTCTTCCAAAGCTCCCCCGCGCATCCCTAAAGCGCACTAGCTATAGATTTTGAGAAAACATCTTCCAATTAGATAGAATACATTAGAATGCAATAATGCACATAAATATGCTATAGTTAACGAGATAAAGACATTTCAGCTCATTCCCGAAGTCTCCCTTTCTCTTACACTTCGGGTCCAACGTCTCGAAGACGTCGTGAACAGCCTTCATTAAGTCATCCCGATTCCCCAATTTGTGGTTATAGTGATACTTTGGGTTCAAATAATATGTTGAAACGTGAAAGTTAGACGACATACAATTAGTATTACAAGCATGCAATAACTTCACTGTAAACATCTAATAAACATCAAACTTACCCGCAGCATGAAAGGGATGTTCCATTGTCTTATCCCAACGAGCATCGATAATCTTGTGGACCCACTTTTATCCACGAGGGGGCACATTCTTTATCGACAACTTCATTACCCGCATTAATTCGTACACGGAACCCATAGTCGGCCACTTATCTGCATCTATCACCCTTAAGATACGGTAAATAGGCTCTAGTATAACAGCCGTATCATCCACTTTGTCCCAAAATTTGTTGTTAAGGACAATGTCCTCAACTTTTTTTGCCAAAACAGTGTGCCTTTGTCCATATTCTGCCCAATCAATCCCAGTGAACAATGCCTTTAGTCCAATTTTATGTTTGGACAAACTCTCTAAGGCAATAAAATTGGTGACGAAGCGCGTCGCCCCTGGCTGTACTATTTTACCACCACACAAGGCCCTCATCTTCGCTAGAACCCAACTATGGTTGTATATGAAGTTGGTTACCGTTCTTGCCTCGTCAATAACCTCCTTCACATATTTCCTTTCTCCTATCGCCTGTAACATCAGGTCTATGCAATGGGCTGCGCAAGGGGTCCAGTATAGGGGATACTTTTTCATAAGCATCTTCTCAGCCTTCACGAATGCACTCCCATTATCAGTCACCACCTGTACTACATTTTTCTTTCTCACTTCCTCTACAACACTCTTCATCAAGTCATATATATATTCTGCATCTTTTATATTGTCAGATGTATCAACGGACTTTAAAAATATTGTCATTCCCTAACTGTACACCATAAAGTTGATGATCGAAAGTTTAGTGGATCCTGTCCAACCATCGCACATAATAGTGACACCAAAATTTTCCCACGTTGGCTTTAAAGTGTCAATATAGTCTCTCATCTCCTTCTCCTCTACGTCTAAGTATTTACCTGTAATCTCATATGGAGAAGGAGGCTCTACCCCTGGCCCAACCCGTCCTGCCTCGTGAATCATGTTTTTAAACTATGGAGTTGAGGCGGCATTAGCAGGCACATGACTATGTATAAAAAACTTGGATACAGCTGTTCCAAGCGCTTCCCCCAGACTTCCCCCGCTCCACATTTCCTTCAGCTGCTTCTGTTTGCATTTCAACTTTTATACAGAGATGAATCATGTGGCAGATTTGGGACTTTCATGCTCTGGGAGCGGCCAAACATACCATGTGGTTGTGTCCCAGTCCCAAAATCAAATTTCCTTCCAGTCGAACCTGATGGTCCTGCTCCAGCACTACCTCTGAAATCGGCAGGCCGCATACAAGCTGCAAATGAACGCTCCTGATCCCTGTCCCACTGTTGGTGCATAGATTAACGATAGGCTTGTCGATATGCTACCCTCTCGTCAACTCCAATAGAGTCGATTGGGTATAAAGTATCATCTTCGTCGTCATCATCCACATCTATTGGTGGCTGTAGACCACGTCTCAATTCCTCACGGTTTGCCTTTTGCTCCGCGACATGCTCCTGCCTCTCTCTAGCCCCAGTGGTAAGGTGAGCCTTCATAGCTTGTCTGACTTCCATTGGACAACTTGGACAGCCTGCCACATTCGAATCACCCCCAGCAAGATGCCACTTTAACCGGGTAATTCCACCGCTCCTTGTTTTTTTGCCACAATAATTACATATTGATCCAAACTTGTTCCCCTCCATTGATTTTCCATGCGACCAACCTATGTCCCGTACCATAATGAAAAATACTTCCTAGTGGATCACCAATAAATATTAATGTCAAACACATAATATAATCAAGCACAAAAACCCTTGATTCTTTTTTTTTAATGATTATCCATGTTAATTGTTTTAGAAATATGAAAAGCTTATAAATGCGCATTAAAGTTAATAAATAATTGAAATTTAATTTTGTTGCTCAAATTATTTCTATATGATAAATAATTGAATTTTAATTTAGTTTTTCAAATTATTTTTACATGCAATTGATGAGCTGAATGTTTTTACAGGACCGAATCAATATGGAAATAAGAGGAGATGGTTAAATGATCGGAGATCCCGCATCAAGAGAAAATAAAGACGACTGTAATTTTATTTGAGTATGATGTAGATGTAATTATGTAAAAAGAAGTTGATGTAATTTTATTTGACTATGAAGTGGATGTAATTATGTAAAAAGAAGTTGATGTAAATTTATTTGACGTTCGTGAATGTAATTATGTACAAAAAATTGGATTTAATTTTATTTGACTATGAAGTGGATGTAATTATGTAAAAATAAGTGGATTTAATTTTATTTGACTATGAAGTGGATGTAATTATGTAAAAAGAAGATGCAATTTTATTTTAATGTGCGGGACTCCTGTTTAAGTTTTAAATATATAGAAATTTTATTTTGATGTAATCTAGGTATATTGAGTGTTATTTAGGTGATTACAAGTTTAATGTAATCAAGCAAGACTTTTACGTCGAAAAACAAATACATCGGACAACTTATTTCTTTTACAAATTATAGAGTGGTGGAATTACTCGATCTAATTCTTTTATAATATAAAAAATACTGCACAGTGGATCACTAAAAAATATAATCAAGTTAAAAACATAAAAATTCTGAACTCCTATCGCCTTTTTTTTTTTTAATGATTATCCATGTTAATTATTTTGAAAATTTGAAATACTTATGATTGGTCGAAGACTCAAAGTGTTAGTATGCTTAAAAAAAAAAAAACCTTATGAGCATATCTTAACCTATAAATAATTTTTAATTTATAAAATATTATTACGAAATTATTAATTTTTTAATAAACCATATGGGCATAATTTGTTTATGAAGAAATTATGTTTCAACATAGTGAATTTTTTTTTTAAATTCATGCTTATTGGTGTTTTATTTGTTTGATTCATGCTTTTTTTTGGAGGGAATTTGTTTGATCCATGCTTATTGATGAATGGCTAGTAAGATATGTTTAGTCTCCTAGGACCTGAATTTCTGTTGCCTTTTTATCTGTATTATTATTCTTGGTTGTTATCATCTATCTGTGTAATGATAGTAATGATAAAATCTGAACCCTAACCCTAAGATTGATCCCCATCTTGGCATTTCGACTTTAAACTTCATCTTTTGAAATATAAAGGCAAAAATGACCTAAAATATGTTTAGGGGTATAAAAAAAAAATTAGAAATGGGGTGTATTTTGGGTCTCCCAAAAACCGTGGGTGTATATACGTAAAAAACTCTATCATCTTTTATAATTTTTAAAGAGAGTAAAACTAGTATTACCTTTTTAATTTTAGGTTAAAACCCTTAAGTCCTTAACCCTAGCATTACTCTTGTGAAGTTAAAACAATTAAAAGGGGATTTTATTAACAGTAAGTGAAATTAGTATTATCCTTCATCTTTGTGAGGGTTTAAACTACTTAAAGGTTAAAACAATTAAAAGGGGATTTTATTAACAAAGAGTGAAATTAGTATTACCCTTGTTAGGGTTTAAACCACTTATGACTTAACGACAAATAAAAGGAAATATTATTTAAGAGTGAAGTTAGCATAACCCTTGTTAGGGTTTACAGTTTAAGTTAAAACAAATAAAATATGTTATTTAATAGAGTGAGGCTAGCATAACCCTTATTAGGGTTTAAAGTTAAAACAAAGGCTATGTGATTTCATAGAGTGAGGCTAGCATAACCCTTATTAGGGTTTAAAGTTAAAACAAAGGCTCATGTGATATTAATAGAGTGAGGCTAACATAACCCTTATTAGAATTTTAAGTTAAAACATATCCTCTTCCTCATTTCACGATTTCAGCAAAGGAGGGAAAAAAAAAAAAGGGAACTCGGAAAGGAGAAAGAGAGGGAGGAACCTGGCTGTTTGCTTGGGCGTCGACAACGGCGAAGGCAAACGGAGTCGGCAACAACAACGGCAACGGTGGATGGCCACAGTACACCTCTCTTCCTTCTTCTTCCTTCTTCTTCTTCTCTACTCTCAAGTTTGAACCCTTTTTTTTTTCCTTCTAAATCCAAAATAATATTCAATCTTCACTCTCAAATATCTTGATTTTTTTGAAATTTGGATGAATGATCAGTGGGATTTAAAGAAACTGAATGGAAAACCCACACTGTCACGGGTCTTCTGTTCACGATTGAGTGTTTTGGATGGATGCCTAGCCCTGCATATCTACATAAGAGGGTAGACGTTGCTTTCCCATGATCCGAATCTCTTTTTTTTTTTTTATAAACTGCATTACGTCGAAATCGGTGTGTTGTCGGCGATATATCGCCGATATCGTCGATATATCGACTATAACTCACGATAACAAAGTAAAAAGATTCATCCAGTGTGTAGGCGTGTCGGCCATGACGGACAACAACAAATATCGGCGATATATCGCCGATATTGTCGATTTTCATAACCTTGCATGGGCCACACACTAGCCCACATCTTCTTCCGCTTGTCACAAATGCAACATCGATTCGGGATTTGCATTCCCCAATTTCTGAGATGATTTACAATTGGATATTATCGAGGACTACCATCCATATGAAAAGTCACACCTTAGGGAGAGACAGGTACTTCCCAATTTTCTCGAATTTTTAACCATTCCTCCGCCTCCATTAGAAGATAGCTACAAAAATCATTCACACTTCACATTAAAGACCCCCCCCCCTTTTGGGTTTTCCCTTCAAGTAAGATGATCTTCCCCATCCAAATTCACTTGCACTTCTTTCAGCTTTTCAAAAAAGAGATGTGAATTCCTTGAACTTCGTATCTCGTAAGTTTCTTCTGAAAATGGAACTCTAGATAATCCCGCATTCCTTCTTACGAATAGATCAAAGATCAAGGCCTCTCTATCATTAAATAGCTTGTATAACCTCGAGCAAACATCATCAAGGTTCTTAATGTCGATATCGCAGGATATGTCGTACTGACGGGAAAAAGATATACTGCGGATATATCGTTTCACAAGAATTATATTGCACGTCAAGGGAAAATTCTGGAGAAAATTTAGAGAAAACATGGAATTTTGAACTAAAACTTCAGGAAATGTTAAAATAGATGTTAATACACATTTCATAATAAAAAAATTTAAAAACCAACCATATACATAAGAGATCAAAATTTATTTTTTGATATCGCAAGGGTGTGATATATCTTTAAGGGTATTCTTCTTTTTTTTATAAAATATCATATGATATCGACAATATATGCATATTTTGCAAATGCTTTACTCTTTTGGTTTTTTAAGTTATAAAAAGTCATACTATAAGCCTATTTGCAGCTTATTTATATTAAATATCATTTAAGTAATGAATTACTTTCATTTACTTAAAATATTTATATGTAAATAAGATTATACCATCCATTTTAATTCAATAAATATTATTCTAAATCCAAATTCTTGAAAAATAAAAAATTGACTTTCCAGTAAAAAAATAAAATCCACTTTTTAAGGATTAGAGTTCCTTACATAATAAATACATGATGATTGGTTTTGGGCATAATATTGGTATTTGCTCTGTCATGGTGGCTGAACTTTGGGCGCTATACAATGGGTTAATGTTGGCTTGGTCCGAAGGTTACAGGAGAGTTATTGTTGAAACTGACTCTAGTGCGGTGGTGAATCTTGTTACTAAAGATCTGGATAATTCTAACCCCCATGGATCACTCATCAGAGCTTGTTGGGCGCTCCTAGGACAATCTTGGGAGTGCCAACTTGTGCATGTTTTCCGGGAGGGCAACCGAGCTGCTGATTGGATTGCTAACTTTAGTCACTCTGGACCTCCTGGTGTTACCTTTTTTCGCTCCCCACCCCCTGGTGTTTTACCTTTTCTCAGATATGATGTACTGAGGGTTTCTACCCCTCGTCTTTGTTTATAGTTTGTGGGTCTTCCCACCCATTGAACCAAAAAAAAAAAAAATACATGATGACATGATCCAACCTACCCCAAAAACTACAATCAAAGCCACATGGAGTTACGTGAAGGTTCGAAATTATCTCTATCATGACTAAGCTGGCGATAGCATAGTTTAAAAAATGTCGAAACTGAAACATATCGGTTTAGGCAAAACCCGATCCGTTTTCCTAGTCATTACATGTTTTCTTTCAAAATCTTCAAGACTCGCCCGAAATCGATAAGTATCGGGTGAGTCCTATAGATATGTATAGGTTTCGACATAGGAATCGACGCCTTTCTAAACAAAGGGGGTTACCATAAACCCAAAAAAACCTCCTCTTTTATTTCTCTTGTTCTTTTCCTAACCCTAAAACTTAAAATCTATTCCATTTTGTGATTAATAACTTGATTTAGGGTTTGAATCGTCGATTTGAAGAAATCTACATCAAGTTCTTCATTTCGTGATAACCTTATTTGGAGCGCTAAAATCGGGTAAGTTTCTCATTTTCATGCAAATCATGTTCATTACAACACAAATTAGTAATGCAAGTAAGCTTCATGGATTTCACTTTAAATCCATGAACATTAGTTGATTTAGGCTATTAGGGTTTTCTCTGTTTTTTAAAAAGATAACAGTTTCGAGTTATTTACAGGGTTATCTTCATATTAATTATTTGTTTACAGATTAATATTTTGATATTGTTATTTTAAGTAGGATTGCTTACTTTTTCTATAAAAAATAATTTTATATGCAATTATATTGTTGTTTTGATAACTATTAGTGCTATAGAATGTTGTTAACAACTATTGGAATATTGTTTTGTGTATTTTATTATCATTTTGATTGTTTAAATGTTTCTAAATATATTTGTGTGTTTTGAACTTTTGATTTGAATTTTTATAAAATAGTTTTATTTATTGTTTTTCATTTTTAATTTAAATATACTATGTAATTATTTACAATTTAATATTTAAAATACTACTAGAATTCTCGAATGGTGTTAACTTATTATTGTTATTTGTTAAGTAATATTGTTGATTTTTTTTACGCTAATGAATTATTTGCCTTATTTTTGTAGATTAGGTTACTTAATTGAATTTGTGAATTGCGACGTCATGTCAAGGAAAGAAACAGATTTGGCTGGGAGTTCGGGCAGAAAACAGAGGATTAGACATAATATTAAGTGTGATTTATGTCTCAGTTATTTTTGGAGGAATTACATGATTCCATGAGCATCTGGCTCACAAATCAGGTGATATAGCAGGGTGTCCCAGAGTTCCAAAAGAAATCTGAATAATGATGAGGGATCATTTGAGGAGTGCTCAACAGGCTAAAATTCAAAAGAAAATAAATTCGGAAAGAACAGCGACTATGGAGTGAACATCAAATGAAGAAGAAGAGTCATTAGCGTAGAAATGTTGATTTGTAGGAGGTTGATGATGAAGATGCTTAAGAGATGGGCTTGAGAAACCGTATGAATACTTTACGCTCTGATGAAGTGGTCCAGCAACTGCTGCTTCTACTAGGGAGGCATTTTGAGTTTGGAGGATCATCATCACATCTACAATCATATATCCCACAGTCTAGTAGCTCACGAATACTTGGTGAGAGTTTGCGGGGGATAGGGATAGGAGTGGCCGAGGCCCTACTCTTATACGTACTAATACTATTAACCTTTACTTAGGGGTGTCAATGGGCTGAATTCGGGCACTAAACCCCTCTTATTACCCTCCATTGATAATTATTGATCAAAAAAATTACCATCCATTGATAATTAATTTGTTATTTGTTGATATTTTATGGATATAATCATATTAGGAGAGGCACAAATTAAAATCTTATTACAAATGAATTCCTGTAAATGCTTTCTTTTCAAGCACTTCATTGTTGGTCTCAATAGAATAGGCAGTATAAAAATAGATAATAAATTCCCCTTTTCACATAAATGATCTTGGAGATTGTCATTTAGTTCACATTTTTTTACTTTCTCTTCTCTATTCTTCTCCTTCTTTCTTCTACCTAAGCTTTCTACACCATTGTTCTGCATCCCAGTTATATCAGTACAGCCACCACATCTTCAAAGAAGCATCAAAAGTAAGATATCTAAATGCAGCTTCATTAAAATGAAAGATAAATTATATAGAATACAGTATCTTATGAAGAAAAATTCTTAAGTCTTATAATGACCATACCAGAATAATGAAGTGCCCGTGTTGCTCGAGCCGTTGGGAATCCCATAGCTTCAAGTTCCCCAATCAAATTTTTGTCAACTTCTGGAACACCATTTCTGAAATACAGAAAAAGAGAGTAGTAAATTAAGTAATCACAAAATCGAAAGCAAAAACCAATCAATATTTCAATTCAACATAGCAACATCAATCAGTTATAAGAAGTGAAAAAAAAATCCAAAACTAAACTAGAAAAATCCAAAGCCCATCTCCCCGTCATCTCGTTAAACAATCCACTTTCATGTTCATAATGAATTAAAAAGGAATGGCACATACAGCACTGCCACAAATAATGGAAGAAAGAATAATAAAAGCTTTAAAAAAAATAGCTGAACTCAAAATTGATATGTTTAGCATACACAAATACTCCCAAAAAAAACTGCTGAACTCATAATCAATCTGTCCTACAAACAGCAGTAAGATTTACATCACCAGTGAACACTTGCCAACCAATTTAATTCTGTAACTATGAAAATTGATTATGTACTGAAAGCATTAATCAACGCAAGAGGAAAAAAACTGCAAAAGCAAGCAACTCATCTCCCAATTCTAACCAGGCTCAAATGCAATAAATTCAAGATATCATGAAGGATTAAAAAAAATCTAAATTCAGCCTCAATGACAATGAAATCAAGCCATACAGATTTTTTTTTAAAAAAAATATCACCTTCGGTCTGACTAATTTCACCAGCGACGACGTCCTCCTCTGAATCTGCAGATGCCTTTGGAACCTCTAGAGAGATCGGCTTCGCAGCCTCCAAAGTCCTATCGACAAATTCAGTATGCCCAGTTCTCTTCGTATGCAAATCGCTTTCCTTCACGAATCAAAAAACCCATATCCCAACAATCAAAATTACTTCAAATTCCACTAAAACAAATTCCATACCAAAATCAAAACAGAAAAGCCCCAAAAATCAAAACCTTAAAAACAAATACAGAAAAAAAGGAAATAGATCATACTGTTTTCGATCTACAAGGCTTGCCGCAAGAACTGCAAATGAGATTGAGGACGGCTTCGGTCGATTCGGCGAAATTAGAGTGAGAAGTGAGCTCTGCGTGTTCTTGAGCTTCTTCTACGGATTTCAGAAGGGTTCCACAGTCTCCGCATTGGAGGGAGAGACCCGCCATTGAAGAGCTTCGGATAAATATTCTTTGCGGAGCTGCAGAAACAATAAATACCCTAAACCCACTTCTTCGTTTGGTAGTTATTCTTTCTCTCTGGGTTTTTTTTTCTTCTCTGAATGAGATGCTGTGATCTCCTTATAAAACAATAACTTTGCTAGCAGGACTGCGCGGTCCTAGGGCGTTATAGGTTAACCGATACCTGGCCTCAAAACAACGAAAATATTCACCTCCTCGTGACTCGTGTCCCGATTTAATTCTATTTAACTGTGGTTAAGATACACTCACCCTTGAGGTTAATTATCTTTTAAAAAAAATTAATATTAATTACAGTGATTAAAACTTCTTAATTGTAGTTTAAGGCAGTTAAATGAGGTTCTGTGAAGGCCGAGGAGCAATAATCCACTCTTGGCACAAGGAGTAGACTATTGCTTTCATAGTTTTTTTTTTTTTTTTAAGGGAAAAACACATTTACAGCCCTTAAGGTTTGATGAAAATACACATAGATCCTCTTAGTTTTTCACAAATATTTTAGGGCCACTCGTCCGTTTTAAATACTGACACTTACCACCCC
>JABCRI010001298.1:0-48858 GCA_015143295.1 Tetracentron sinense
TGGCGTTTTACAAGAAATGACATGAGACGTGAACAGTATGTATGGCCCGTAGAGAAAAGGTCGGTGTTATTTCAAGGGTGATTGGGTTGATGGTAAGGCCAAGGCAAGGCGAGGGGTGTGAAGCAAGCGAGTTGGATAGATAACAAATGTTCAATTTCGCTTGTTAATACTTGGGACGGTATGTTAATACAGATGAAAGCCTTATGTGGTTAGCCCTCTCAAGCAATGCAGGTCTTTTATGTCAGAAGGACCCAGTAGAAAAAAAAACGGGCAAGTGCTATTGCAAAGTAGCGCCAGAAGACTTCTTCGACTGCAGATGATATTATTCAAATAGGGGAGAGGCAGGCACCGAAACCGCTCCAACAAGCGCCCACCATTGGAAGCCTGGAGTGATGTCGATCACATACCGATAGGACAAATATTCTGGGACAAAATGTTGATTACCTTTAATCATATACATGACCAACCACGAGAGACGTCTGAGTCCGATGGTTCTGCCGAAGATTTTTACTAGACATGTTTAACATATTAACGTAATAAGAAATATTATGATATTTTGAGAAGCAATTCATGACGAGAGAACATTATGCCTAATTCCAGCTTAGAATTAGGACGTCAAGATTTAATTTATGTACTTACTTGTTAAGGTAAAGTTGAGTAATTTTCAAATATAATTTGCGTAGGCATTGGATCTCTCATGACAAGATGCGTTTTATTTAGTTGACACAAGTGGGCGATAATAATAAATTTAATTACGTAATGAAATAAAGTTTGCCATTGTTTGTAGGTAAAGTTTGAGGTTCCTCTTCCGTTATCTATGCCTTTTAATTTTAACACGTTCTTTCGATGTGAAATGCACCTATTTCGTCCACTTTAGCATTCGCGTGAAATATTTTTATTGTTTACTTTTATGGTTCGCCTTATTGTGTTTGTTGTTTACATTGTTTATCCTGATCCCTCATCTCAAATATTTACCAGTGATGATACAATAAGGAAGAGAAGCCGGCACCGTGAGAACACTCGTGCAGATGGGGGCTTCCCAACATGATACTGGGAGTTCCATCCCAGCCTACAGGATCGCAACAGGTTGTTTGCCACACACTCCCAGCATGACGGGCCAACCTCACGAGGTTGTTCCTTTGTTAGGTAATTGAATGATTTTGTCAATTGATCTAAAAAAATTTGTGCATTTAAACTTATGTGAATCTGATACAATTTTGTTTATTGTGTTCAGGCCGTCCACCGCGCAAACGGACTAGGGGACCAAACAGGGCCATTCCACCACCCGCCATCGGGTCAGCCCCGCCTCTCAGTGGCGGTTAACGACGTTGGACAGCCCACCGGGACTAATGCGGTCGATTATCACGGTTTATAGGGGTTTTGGCGATGGATGGGGATATTGTCCCCATCAGTTACTTGGACTGGCGGCTAGTTCCTGACTCCGTGAAGCAAGGTGTGATGGATAGAGTACTAGTAAGACCAAAGCTTACTCACATCTGGCTGAGTACTATTTTTATCTATCTTATTTATGATTTTTACACCCTATTTGCTTCAGATAGAATAATTTGGAATGCTAAGAAATTATAAATAGTATGGGAATGCTAAGAAATTCTCATTTTGAATTTTAGACTACTTAAAGAGCAATGAGGAAAAATTAGCTAAGAGATACTTTTTCAATTAGATGGTCAAGGATAGAACAGTAGATCATTTGTTACTTAATTGTCCTCTACTTAGAGTGGAGTGCTTGCTTCAAAATTACAAGTTAAATACAATTGTTGGCTAAAATAATTGTATATCTTCGCGTCAACACTATATCTCGTGTGTGTGAATTTATCTTATGTTTTTCTACAAAATCCAACTTTATGTGAGTATCAGATGCCTTTGTTATTAGCAATTTGGTAAGCAGGAGATGAGGCCTAGGTACTATTAGGTGACCTCCACTCAATAAGGGTCTTTGCTAGGCAAGGTGGTGGCCTAAGGTCCTAGGTGTTGTTTAGGCAACATTTGGGTTTATCTTAAAATCACTATTCAATTGATCTAGTTCAATTAACTAGCTTTTTTTTTTAATGGTGAGAGTGAGTTTATGGCTAGAATTTATTCCCGGAGATCTTAAACCAATGACCTAATGGGTATTCACTTATTGAAAAGCTGTTGGGGAGTGCATATGTGAATTGTTGGTCTGCCATTTTGGTCTTCAGAAGGAGACTGATGTGGTTGTTAGTCACTGGTGCCTGATCTGCATATCTGGTGAACCATCATTCTTGAACTGGATTCTCAAGCTCAACAGGAGTTTCTCTCATACACATGAAATTATATTCTCTTACATGTTACAGATGGATTGTTAATTGATGAGCAAGTGTCTTGAAATATCATACAAATGGGTTCTCTACCATGTGAATTCGCCTAAATCCACAGGGCTTAGTATTTCTGAAACCATTTCTCTCCAATTGAATTACAAATCAGCCACATTTATAAAATCTATAATGCTTCCCTCTTTAAGCTGAAATTGGAAACAAATTTACCTAGTTGCTGTCATGCTTAACTTTTGCTGCTGATGCTGCAGATCTCAGTTTCAGCTTATTCGCTTAAACACATCATCAAAACAGTTCATTCACTCGACCCATATTCACATTGCTGGAAGGCTTTTCCATCCATAGTCCACATTTCATCTATCACAGGCTAACTTTTCAACATATATTTAGATGACCAAAATCATCAACTTTACCATTTGAATGTTTTTCTATAAAGCTTTGTATTTTTGCCCTTATATTCTCTTTATTCTGAAACCCTATTGCTAATGGAGAGTGCTGTATATGGTTAGCTGTACCTCTACCTGGAATGGGAGCTATACACGGGTCTAGATTTTCCCTTTTAATGCTCCGTTTGTTTTGATGTAAAGTAGAGGAAAATAAAAGAATTCCACGGAAATTGTCATTTTTCTTGTGTTTTTTCTATAGGACAATTGACATTTTCCATGAATTTCACTTGCTTTCCCCCTATTTTACATTAACACAAACGGAGCATAAATGTAAAATGCCTTACCCTATTTTTTCTGCTGCACGCATCTAACATAACTTCCTCTACTCTTTCTTCCTGGCAGCCTTGGTGCATTGCGTAAGTCTTTATTCTTGTGCAAAGGTAGCAAATATGTAGTACTTTTAGAGGATGGGGATTCATAATAGTGCAGTCTAAGATGAGTATCAGCCGGCGGTGTTATTGTAGCACCCCGGACTTTTTCATCCTTAATGAATAGCACCTTCATAGCTAATTGGCCGTTTTTGTAGTCTAATTAATAAATAAGGTAGAAATCGGAAATTCCGAAAGGTCAGAAATGTTCGTTTTCGAAAGACGGATCCAACGCAAGTTGAATCGTCAAAATCCGACAAGCGAGTCAAAAGATATGGTCAAAACAGTCCAGACATACAGAGCACCAATCGCTCGGTCCAGTCAGCAATCGATCGGTCCATAACCGATCGATCGGTAGCTATCGCACGGTCAGAAATTTTGTATGGGGAAATTTTCCAGAGAGCGATTTTTTGACCGGTCGATCGGTCATAAACACCGATCGCTCGGTAGGCAACCGATCGATCGGTCATAACCACCGATCGCTCGGTCTTCGTGTTTTTCAGAATTTTCATTAAGGGCTTTTTCGTCTTTTGGGGGTTAAACCCTTTCTCCTTAAGGCTTGCTCGAGCCTTAGGGCATCATTCACTATACTTAGAGAGATTTGGGAGATAAGAGAGAAGAGAAAAGGGTTTCCTAAACCTAGGTTGCTTTTGGAGAAGAAATCAAAGGGGTGAAGACCCTAGATCGTCCCCAAGCACGTTTTCTTCAAGATTTCAACTCAAGCTCGGGTGGGGTGCATTCTCAAAGCTAGGGCAGCCCTTACTCACATTTTTGAAAGGGATTTCTTCCCCAACTCAAGCTTCTTTCAAGCAAAGGCTTCATCTTTCAAGTTGGAGCTTCAATCAAGGTCCCTACCAAGGATCAAGCCTTGATTCAAGGTTAGTACACCCTACTAACTTCCCCTAACAATAACCTAGTTTTTCTATGAACTATATGATTTTGCTACTATGTATTTCTCCCTTATGAAATGTATCATATTCACTAAATATAACAAGGTGAGGAAAATGGTGTGGATGCATGGATGAGAGGTTGATTGAGGCGATGGGATGCCGAATGTATGGTGTATGAATGTGTGGTGTGAAGAATGGAAAATGGAGGATGGGCATTTTACCAATAATGAACATACCATTTTTGGATGGAAAGTAGGCACTAAAAAGAAGAAGATGAACCATTAAGGAACCTTGCATGTTATGTGTTTGACAAAATGCCTAAACTAGGAATAAATGACATAAATGAAGAAAATGAAAGTAGACCTTATGCATGTGTTCTTATGAATGATGAACTATTCAAATGCCACGTAGATTACTCAAATTCTTATATGGTTATACTGTGGATTGAATTGCTATACACTACTCTTCATGTCATATTGTCATCATGATATTACAAGTGCTACACACACCACCCATGCATGCATGAAACCGGGTTTTCCAAGATTGTAATTGTATATGATGAATCAAGAACATGACAAGGAGGTTGGTAGCCCAAGGAAGGGTGCTAGCCTCTGGCTCACAAGTGAAATGAATCAAGAACATGACAAGGAGGTTGGTAGCCCAAGGAAGGGTGCTAGCCTCTGGCTCATAAGAGAAATGGAACAAGAACATGACAAGGAGGTTGGTAGCCCAAGGAAGGGTGCTAGCCTCTGGCTCACAAGAGAAATGGAACAAGAACATGACAAGGAGGTTGGTAGCCTAAGGAAGGGTGCTAGCCTCTGGCTCACAAGTATACAAGTCAAGAACAAATCAAGACATGAAATACAAGACAAGACACGACATACATACATGATTTGACCGAGACACGAAAAAGGTTTCCGAGACATGAGTTTTACCGAGGTTTTTGCATTCATACACGCATGTCAAGATATGGCTATGTATCGTATGCTTTCACTATTGCTTTAAATTAATATCTTGTATTGCTCACTGTTGTTATGTTTTCGCTATTGTTATGGTTAGCTAGTAGTTTGTACTCGCTGAGTATTCCATGCTCAGCCGTACTTTTATGTCGGCAGGTACTGTGGATGTCCTCGACCCCGAGCCTTGGGTCGAGGAGGAGTATGTAGAGGAGAGGGAGCCACCTATCCCATGGCAGTCTCAGGAGGATAAGGACTTGGATGTGTGGCCATACCTCGACTACTGTTGAGAGGAGAGGGTTAGAGAGTTCCTTTTTGTATTTTGATAGGTGGGCATGTCCACCTTTACCTTGATTGTATTTGGTATATGTTAACTTGGAATACTACTTGGAGTTATAAAAGAAAAGAAAAAGTTAGCTTATGCTTCCGCACTTATGTTTAGTTTCCGCGCTCTGATTATCATTGTATTATATTATGTTTAACCTCTTGCATTACAGGATGGTTTGACAGGTACACGTAGTCACCTCTAAAGTATCCCTTAACTCGTAGGGGGTATTTTGGGGCGTGACAGTTATAACATGTAATAGTATTTTTTAAGCTCCAATCCTTATTTTCTGAGCTATAGCAACTCCAAGTTAGTTTGCATTTGTGATGGCTTGAACCCAGTATTTTTTTTAACTAATCATGAGATTAACAGGATCCAATATATCAATTTAATTGAATGTTTAATTAGTATACAACTATACATACAATAACAGTTAATTACAGACAAAAACGAATGGGGTTATATGCATCCTTTCTTCGTATTATGTTTATGCACTTTTGTACCCTTTCTTTTATTTCTGAATTATATATTTTCATTCAATATACACAACCGAGAATGTTATAACATGTAACTCTAATCATTGTGATGTAGACGGTATTCGACCTCCCCCCAAGAGCAGATACGCGGGCTTGGGTAGACCAAAAATGTGATGCTCTCTGGAAGAATTGGAAGGATCGGCTATGGAGGGAATGACACAATCAACTGCTCTCATTAGATGGCCAGTGTCGATCATAGGGCCATTCCAGCGCAATGGAGAGCCATGGTGGCTCATCGGCATTCCAAGCGGGCGATGGTATCCCTTTGAGATCACATGTTTAAATCTCTGACACTCGGTACAGACCTCATATTAATATTAGATGTTATTTGCATTTGTAGGCTATGAGTAGAAGAAACAAGGAGAACAGATCGCATCTACATACGTCTCATACGGCAGGGACGTGGAGTTTCGCCCAGTATAGGGCAGATGCGGTATGCTTGCATATTAAGTAGTACTAATTGTGACATATCAGTGACTATCTTTGTCACATTTTTATCTATTATTAATTATTTACCTAAAGGCGAAAAAATTGTTTTATTCACGAGGATAGCAAGCACGGGATCCAAATGGACAAGAGCCAGATAGGATGCAGATGTACCATATGATGCATGTTCGCCGAGATGGGACGTTTGTTGACCAGGCATCTTCTGATCTTTATATATGCTCATATCATCACATGAATTGATTGTTAATAAATTTTGATGTCCGTCATTATTCCTAAATTGCAATCAACGGTATTTTGTGTATACAGTCACAGATGGATGAGCTAGTTAGCCAGCATCCGGAGGGTACCACTAGTAGCACCGCCAGGAATGAGGTGTTCACCCAGGTCATGGGTCCGGACACGCATGGGCGGGTTCGTACGTATGGACTGGGTGTTAAACCCTCTCAGTTTCGCTCTTTAGATGCTGACCATTGGAGGAGGAGGGCCGAAGAATTAGCTGACCTGAACAAGAATTTGGTGGCTACTACAGAAGAGATGCGGGCTGAGATGAGTGCCATGAACACCCGGATGAAGGCGTTTGAGGATTGGATGTCTCATATGAATGCCGACTCACATATACCCTTCAGATCGACACCTGTTACGGACCCTGATGCTACACAGACTCCTGATGATACACAGATGCATGATGATCTCACATGACTGGTTTTTTATTCACTTAGTAGTGGTGACTTTTTGGTTTACATGATCTCCCATACACTTTCTTATTTGCATAGTAGATGTTTATCATGCATACTGGATGTTTATTAGGTGATCCGGTCCTGAGGACCCATTTCTCTAAAATACCAATGCTCTAAAATACCAAGGAGACTGCCCAAATTTTTTTAAAAAAATAATAATTTTTTTCAAAAGGAATAAGATATGGTTTAGGGAAGTGATTTAAAACTCTTGATAGTAGGTACTATCGAGAGCTCAGCCACCGGATTAAATTCCAATGGCACTAAACATGGAGTGTGGCCTACCATTTTAAAGCGGTTGCACCTTGAAATTGTTGAATGTTTAATCTAGCTACTGAGCTCTCCATAGTAGGTAGTATCAAGAGTTTTAAATCACCTCCTTAAACCTCAACCGCCAAATTAAAATTCCAATGACAATAAACATGAAGTGGGGCCTTCCATTTTAAAGCTGTTGGATGATTAGCTAACAGCCACTGTTTATTTTTGCTATAGATTAAAAAAAAAAAAGTGAATGAATGAGATGAAAATGTGAATGAATGAATGGATGTACAGGTGTTGTGAATGAAAATGTGAATTGATGTACAGGTGTTGTGAATGCAAATGTACGTGGATGTACATGTTTTATGAATGAAAATGTGAATGGATATGTATAGGTTTTGTGGATGCAAATGAATGAATGGATTTATTAATGAAAATGTGAATGAATGTACAGGTTTGTGGAGTCATTTGTATGAATATGGATGTACAGGGTGGATGAAAATGTGAATTGGAATGTATGTGAATGAATGGATGTACAGGGTTTGTGAAAATGTGAATTCAAATGTATGTGATCAATGAAAGGATGGATGAAAATATGAATTAGAATGTATGAAGTCTATACAGGTGCAGGACATTCGAGTTAGCATTTAGATTTAAAAAAAAAAAAAAAGTATTAGTGACAGAAATATTACCGTCACTAAGAACTTAGTAGCAACAAAAATATTACCGTCGCTAATAGCGGCGGACATATTTCCGTATCTAATAGCGGCGGACATATTTCCGTCTCTAATAACTTAGTAGGAACGGAAATATTTTCGTCACTACTAGATTATTAGTGACTGTAAAATTTCTGTTGCTACTAAGTTAGTAGCGACGGATATATTTCCGCCGCTGTTAGCGACGGAAATATTTCCGTCGCTAATAGATTTCCGTTACTAAATTCCTTATTCAATATTTCATCAGTAGCGACGGATAATTGCTGTCACTATTAGCGACGGAAATGTATTTCCGTCCCAAAAAACCTTTAGCCACGGAAGCAACAGTAACGGATTAGCGACGGAAATTTTTCCGTCGCTAATAGTAATAGAGATGGAAAATTGCGTATTAGTGACGGAAAAGTTCCGTCGCTGCGCGGTAAATTTCTTGTAGTGTTCAAATAGGAGTCAAATCCTCTACGGTGATAATCGGATTTGGCAAATCCGGTTATCACCCTTGGAGGTCACCACGTGTCTCCTTTGACACCCCTTAACTGTGGGTAAGGTTCACCCACCCCTAGGGTTCACCCACCATTTTTGGTTTTTTTTTATTTATAAATATTAATTCTTTTTTTAAAATTAAAAAACTTTTTTAAAAGTTTTTTAATATTAAAAACTGTTTTTAATTTTTAAAAAAAACCAAAAATGGGTGGGTGAACCTTACCCACGGTTAAGGGGTGTCAAAGGAGACATGTGGTGACCTCCAGGGGTGATAACTGGATTTTCCAAATCCAGTTATCACCGGAGATGATTTGGCTCGTTTCAAATAATAATGTTTGGAAAATATGAAGTTGAGTTTCTTAACTTCGTATGCCCCAAACACTATTATTTGAAAAGTGATTATTTGACAATTTCTTTTTCAAAATTAATTTTATCAGAATTATTTTTTGGCTAATAAAATCCAATCCAAACGCCACCTCATCAAACTCTTGAAAAAATTGATTCTCTATTGATAAGTTATTAGGTGTAAATTATCCTATTTGGTTCATACATAAACACATTATTTATTACAAAGCCCTACAAAATTGTCTTTAGTTTTAGCTATATATAATTGTATAAAATCCATACGACAGCACACATGTTTAGAAAATTTCTTGTAATGATGAAGATGATCATGATAAGGGTACTAAGATGTTACTACATTTATTTGTCATTAAAATAATATGAATTGCATTCCTATAAATTTAAATGATCATAAAGATCTGTTCAGCTGTTATTCAGATCTCTCTAAAGGATTCTCATCCGGAGGAAAATGAGAGGTAGATGATGAACAAGTGCAATCTGATTCCCCTCAAGAAAGGCTAAATACGCTTCAGATTCCAAATGAAAACCATCGTCAGATATGACGATCGGTGCAAATCTCAGGCCTTCCTGAGAATCAAGAATCGTTTGTTGCAGTTGGTTTAAACAAGGACCCTCGAACAGAAAAAGCAGTCCTAGACTCAAAATCAACTGATAGCTCATAGGCGTTTGAGCAAATTTCATCTCAGCCTACAAGTCCAACAGGGCAATATGAAAGAAGAAATAATTCCTCATTTCAAAGCAAGAAAAGAAAGTTGGATTTCAGTTCTGTGAACATGGTCCAATTCTTGGAAGGAGAGTCGTCTGGACCAATAGATCAGACGATTGCCGAAGTCTTTCAACTCAACCTTCGGTCAGGAAGAAATTTACAACCGAGGTTTGTCGCAGTCCAACATGAAAATCGGACTAGAGCTCAACCGCCCTCAGCCCAAACACCTCCCGGTAATGAGAGGTTTAAGTACAATATTCTGGCCCATCTGAAGAAAATTCCTTCTTTGTTAAGCTTCTATGATGCTCTCAAGATGTCTCCGGAATTAAGATGGTCCCTCATATATGTCCTTTCAAATCCAGAGGATTTTTCTAAAGAAGTCACAAGTCAGTCACCACTGCCTCTTCAAACAAGAACTTCATGCCTCTTCACGATCACCTTTGATGACGAAGACATGCGAGCAGAGACTCTCTAGCATAATCGGCCACTGTTTATCTCAGGTCTAGTTAATGAAACTAGTATTTCTAGAGTGATGATAGATGGGGGTTCAACCGTCAACATCCTCCCAAGAAAGATGTTGTCCAAGCTTAGCGTACAAATAGGTTGGCTTCATGAAAGCAACTTGATCATCCAAGGCTTCAACCAAAATGAGTAAAAGCACATGGGCATGGTTAACCTCAAACCATATTTGGAGGTATTACTGAAACTACGACGTTTCTGGTGATCGATGTTGATACATCGTACAATGCTTTGTTGGGACGCCAATGGATGCACAACCATCTAGTTGTACCGTCTACCTATCATTAATATCTCAAATACCCTCAAGGGAACAGGCAAGCAAGGATCGATGCTGATGTTGATCCATTTAATGATGCAGAGGCACATTACACAGATGCGCGTTTTTATGTCAAAAGCGCCCAAAGAAACATTCAACAGAGGCCCAAAAGGGAAAAGGTTGAGAGTGGCCCAAGAAGTAATCATGGACCTGCCCAAACTGCATTTCTGAAAAGGGTGTTCAAATATGTTAGCCTCAAGGTTACAACTCTAAGTATCCTAGATTGTTTCGATGATAACACAATAATGAAATGACTCTTGATCTACTAATATTTTCTTTGAGTACATAAAATTTCACCAAAAGCAGTACATGTTGAATCAAATTTCAAGATACGAAGAATTGAAGAGCATAAGTCATCAAGGTCAAGTCAAAGACTAATTCTTCTAAGAAGCACCAAAAGCTCAAAGTCAATGCATGAAGATCTATCAAGAGTAAAGCTTCTTAAAATTCAAGATTGAAGATCATCTTTCATGAAGACTAGTGTCTAAGTTAAAGTATCTAGGACCTTGTAAAGTCTTCAAGTTATTGGAAAAGAATTGCTCATAGAATACCTAGATAGACCCTAGGTGACCTAGTATAACTTGGACATCATTCTTGGACCCTAAAAATGACTAAAATATTGATTATCTAATTGCCTAAGGGACCTAGCATGATTCCCATCTTTTTGGTCTCATTACGATGAGTTTACTGAAAAATTTTAGTGAACTCGTCGACGAGTACAAGAGACTTGTCGACGAGTGGGTGACAGGAAAATAAAGCAATTGCTTTTGTCTCCACTCGGTGACGACTCAAGCCAATTTCCTTCTCACTCGTCGACGATTGCCTATGGGAAAAACCTATAACAGTTATTTTTAAACGGCTAATTCGCATTCAATGCTACCCCCAACGGCCATATTGATTGTCCAACTATGTATAGAGCTAATTTATGATAAAAATAAAGACTACTAAGGATTCCAATCACTATTCTATTGCTTATTCATCACTCACTAACTCTTAGCAATCAGTACTCTATTTTCTATTGAATATTTAGAATCTTAATCCCTTTCTTTTTTAGCATTCAATTCCAATCAATTTTGAGAGATTGTAAGCGTTGCATTCAATTCTTATCTAGCTTAATTAAAGAGCTTTCAATTAAGATTGTAAATCCAAAAATCTCTGTTCTCATTGAAAGTCAAGAATCAGAGATTCTTGCACCAGGTTAAGAAGTGAGTCTTCTTGTATCCAAGAGAGACTCTCTCTTGAAGAGGTTACTCCTTAGCCTGTAAAAGGATTGTTGAAGGTTCTTCCTAAGTCTGAAAAAGGATTGTAAGGCTTGCTCTCTGTCAGAAAAGAAGAGTACGATTAGTGAATCGTGTGAAAATCCTTGAAGCGGGAAAGCTTAAAGGACGAAAGCAAGTTGCTGAACCCCGATAACATATCTGGTGTCTAGTATCTCTATCCTTCTCTTTCTTTTATTATCTCTGAATTTAGTTGATAGTTGGTTTGATAAGTTTTAAATTCCACATATATCACTTAGAATAATTTTTCAATTTTCCATAAACCCTATTCACCCCTCCTCTAGGGTCCATTATCTGGGCATCAATTGGTATCAGAGCTTTGTACTCTATTTTAGATTTAACCATCTTGAGTTAAAGATCCCCTATAGCAAACATATTTGCTACTGCCTTAGGAGAAGGTCAATTGACCGCCCGACCTCCATTATTCAATGGAGAAAACTATAACTATTGGAAAACCTGGATGATGGTTTATTTACAAGCTCTTGACTATGACTGTTGGAAATTCATTGTCAAAGGACCTCATCTACCTCATAAAGTATTTGATTGTATTAGAATCCCAAAAACTGAAGATGAATGGAATGAAGCAGACATTAAACTCATTCAAACTAATGCTAAGGCTATTAGCAATTTGTACTGTGCCTTAAGTCCACAAGAGTTCAATAGAATCTCTGGATGTGACTCAGCCAAGAAAATATGGGACAAACTCCAAATCACATATGAAGGTACAAATCAAGTTAAAGAAGAAAAAATAAGTATGTTAGTTCATAAGTATGAACTCTTTAAAATGGAAAAAGATGAATCTATTGGAGAAATGTTTACACGCTTTGCCAATATCTTGAATGAAAGTGAGGAAGAAGAAAGTGAAGAAGAAGAAAGTGACAAAGATGATGACATCGCTTTAATGGCAAGGAAGTTCAAGAAATTCTTGAAGCACAAGAAGAACTTCAAGAAGAGGCCTTACAAGAGAGAATTCTCTAAGGAGGTAGCCAAAGGAGAATCAAGCAAAAATGAGCAAATCATTTGCTATGAGTGTAAGAAGCCGGGACACATCAAGACCGAGTGTCCTCAATTGAAGAAAGGTCAAAGATTCAAGAAAAATGCAATAAAAGCCACTTGGGATGACTCCAAAGGAAGTGGATCGGATGAAAACTCGAGTGAGGAAGAAGTTACTAACCTTTGCCTCATGACTCTTGATAATGAGGAGGTAAATTCTTTACCTAGTGAATCTCTATCGTATGAAGAAATTAGAGAGACTTTTGATGAACTCGATATTGAATTTCTTAAATTAGGATCAAAGAACAAACAACTTAAAAAGGACAACATTTCTCTTTCAAACTCAAATGATCTTTTACTAAAAGAGAAAAATGATTTACTCAATGAGAAAATCATACTTGAAAAGGAAAACAATGTTTTGAATGAAAAATGAAAAGAATTTCAAAATTCACCCCAAGGACTAACTTATGAGTGTAAAGAGCTAAAAGCTAAAGTCATTGATTTGACTAAAATTGCTCACACCTTATCAACGGGAGAAAAGACTCTTGAAAGACTTTTAGGCCAAGAAAAATGTGTCTTTGGAAAGGCCGGTCTTGGATATAACTCATTTTCAAAACAAAAGGAGTACCAAAATTTCTTTTCAAAATCTACAAATGTTTTGAACTCTCATTCTAATGCATTTTTCACTTTTAATGGAAAGAAAGTAGTTAAAAAGATTTAGGTCCCAAAAGGATCATATACTCCCAAGACTATCCACAAAGGACCACACATGGTTTGGGTCCCAAAGGGAACTCACCCTCCCAAGGATATTCAAAAATCAATTTGGGGTTCATCCAAAACTATGTGGGTTTCGGGAGGAACGTATGTTGGAGTTACTTAAATTTTGTCTTGTCGGTTTGTTTGAAATCTAGCACCTCCAAGACAAGATGGTTCTTGGACAGTGAATGCTCAAGGCACATGTCAGGGAACAAAGATCTATTCTTCTCAATCTCTCAAAAGGATGGAGGACATGTGACCTTCGGGGACAACGCAAAAGGAAGGATCATCGGCATAGGTAATGTTGGTAAGAACTTTACAATTTTTATTGAAAATGTTTTACTTATTGAAGGCCTTAAACATAACTTAATTAGCATTAGTCAATTGTGTGACAAAGGTCTAAATGTCTTCTTTAAGTCAAATGTTTGTATTATTAAGGATAAAGATAACATTACAATCTTATTCATAGCTGATAGGCATGAAAACGTACATACCATTGATTTTGATGAACTTATTTCTAAAAACCTTATATGTTTTTCAGCTGTTAATGAAACTAGTTGGTTATTGTATAGAAGGCTAAGCCATGTTAGTATGGATTTGTTATCAAAATTATCTAGAAAAGATCTAGTTAAAGGTTTACTAAAAACCAAGTTTTTAAAAGATAAAGTTTATGATGCTTGTCAATTAGGTAAACAAATCAAATCTTCCTTAAAAAAGAAACTAGTAATATCTACTTCTAGACCTCTAGAATTATTGCATATGGACTTGTTTGGACCTAATGATGTTGCTAGCTTAGCTGATAAATTTTATGCTTTTGTCATTGTTGATAACTACTCTAGATTTACTTGGGTATTATTCCTATCTCATAAAAATGAAGTGCATGTGTTATTTGAAAATTTTTGTAAAAGAGTACAAAATGAAAAAGTTACTTCATTAATGCTATAAGAAGTGATAGAGGTGGAGAATTCAAGAACAAAGAGCTTGAATCATTTTGTGAGGAAAATAGTTTTAACCATAATTTCTCTGCCCTTAGAACTCCTCAACAAAATGGAGTAGTGGAAAGAAAGAATAGATCTTCACAAGAAATGGGTCGGATAATGTTAAATGAACATAACTTAACTATTTTTGGGCTGAAGCCATTAACAATTCTTGTTATGTAATTAATAGAGTGGTAATTAGAAGTAAATTAAACAAAACTCCTTATGAACTTTGGCATGGTAGATCACCAAATATCGGTTACTTCAAAGTTTTTGGTTGTAAATATTTTATTCTAAATAGTAAACCAAACTTGAAGAAATTTGAATCAAAATGAAGTGAAAGAATCTTTCTTTGTTACTCTAATAATAGCAAAGCTTATAGGCTGTTTAATAAAACTTCCTTAATTGTTAAAGAATCTATGCATGTTATTTTTGATGAATCAAATCCTTTTAAGTCTAAAAATCTTGAAGATGATGATCATACAAACCAATTAGATAACCTATCTAAGGATATAGTAAACTTGGAAATTAACAAAGAAGAAAATGCAAATCAGGAAAATGCTATTAACTTAGAAGATGAAAATTTAGAAGAAAATGAAGAAAATAATGAAATTCATCTACCTAAGGCATAAAGATTAATTAAAGATCATCCTAAAGAACAAATTCTTGGTAATATGGATCAATGTGTAAGAACTAGAAGAAACATATGTAATAACCTTGCATTCATCTTTCAAATTGAACCTAAGAATGCTCTTGAAACAATTAATGATGAATCTTGGGGAATAGCTATGCAAGAAGAATTAAACCAATTTGAAAGAAATCAAGTATAAAATTTAGTACCTAGGCCTAAAAGCAAATCTATAATAGGTACTAAATGAGTTTTCAGAAATAAAAATGATGAATAATGAAATATTGTTAAAAATAAAGCTATACTAGTAGCTCATGGTTACAATCAAGAAAAGGAAATTCATTACGATGAAACCTTTGCCCTTGTCGCTGGACTTGAAGCTATTAGGATGTTGCTTGCTTATGCTTGTTATAAGAATTTTAAATTTTATCAAATGGATGCTAAAAGTGCTTTCTTAAATGGATTTATTTCTGAAGAAGTATATGTAGAACAACCGCCTTTTTTGAAAATCACAAAATGCCTAATCATGTTTTCAAACTCACTAAAGTTCTCTATGGTTTAAAGCAAGTTCCTAGAGCTTGGTATGATAGACTTAGTGGTTTTCTACTTGAAAAAGAGTTTATTAGAGGTAAAATTGATACTACCTTGTTTATTAAATCCAAAAACAATGATATGCTTTTAGTTCAAATCTATGTTGAAGATATCATTTTTGGATCTAATAATGAATCCCTTTATCAAGAATTTGCTAAGACAATGCAGGATGAATTTGAAATGAGCATGATGGGAGAACTAACCTTCTTCCTTAGACTTCAATCAAGCAATCTAAAGAAGGCAGTTTCATAAGCCAAGGCAAATACACTAGAGAACTGCTAAAGAAGTTTGGTATGGACAACTCAAAGAATGCCGATATTCTTATGAGTCCAACCACAAAGCTGGATAAAGATGAAAAAGACTTAAATGTGGAAGAAACAAAGTATCGAGGTATGATTGGTAGTTTACTATATTTAACTGCTAGTAGGCTTGATATTATGTTTAGTGTTTGTATGTGTGCTAAATTGCAAGCTAATCCTAAAGAATCACACATGATTGCTATCAAAAGAATTTTTAAATACTTAATTGGAACAATTGATCTAAGACTTTGGTATCCTAAAAACACATCATTAGAACTAGTGAGTTACTCTGATGCAGACTTTGCTGGCTGTAAAGTTGATCGGAAAAAGCACTAGTGGCTCATATCACTTCTTAGGACACTTCTTAGTTTCATGGTCATGTAAGAAACAAAACTCTGTAGCTCTATCAACAACTGAAGCTGAATATGTAGCAACTGGGAGTTGTTGTGCTCAAACATTATACATAAAACAACAATTAGAAGACTTCAAATTATTTTATGATAAGATTCCAATTAAATGTGATAACACAAGTGCAATATGTATGACAAAGAATCTAATCCAACATTTAAGAACAAAACATATTAAAATAAGATATCATTTCATAAGGGATCATGTTCAAAATGGAGATGTAATGTTGGAATTTGTTGAAACTGACAATTAACTTGCAAACATATTCACTAAACCTCTCCTCTATGAAAGATTCAATAAGTTAAGAAGAGAATTAGGCATGGCTAATCTTGATGACATCAATTGAAGAATATGCCTAAAGAAGAACAAAATAAAATCTTTATGTGAAATTTGTTTGATCATGCTTGTGCCATATCTTAACTTGATATGTAGTTTCTCATGTTTTAAAATGGCCTAAAAACATTCACAAAAGGTTTTTAATGATTAAGAAATTCATCCTCAGACTCGTTGACAAGTCCTCTCCACTCGGCGATGAGTGAGTTACAGGTTTTAAAATCTTTTACTTTGGGCTCCACTCGACGATGAGTTAGTGCTACTCAATGACGAGTATGTTGATTTTCTTCAGGTTTTGAAGCCACTCGACGACGAGTTTGACCTACTCGCCGACGAGTGCCCTCGAGACTATATATTTTTACCTAAATTTTTTACTATTCATTGTTCCATTGTTCAAAAATCCATTTTCCCTCACATTCTTCTACCCTCTAATCTTCTCCCTAATCTTCCAATCTCCTTCAAATCTTATGGTTCCTCGTATGAAGAACCCCTCTCTACCAAAGAAGAAGACTACAGCTACAGAGAAAGGAAAGAAGTAAGTAGGAGAATCTTCACAAAGTCAAGAAGAATCACTCGTGCTCTTCAAGACCTCTGCGGCTCAAGAAAAATACACAAGATACTTCAGCAAGAGTGAACCAGTGTATGGTAAAGTTCTAGACTTTGAATTTCTCAAAAGCATAGGACTTGATTTCATTGTTTCTAAATTCCATGATCTTAGATAGCATAGGTTCCTTGGATTCCATGAACCTATGTATCCTGATCTCTGTAAACAATTCTATTCTAATCTTACTTTTGAAAAAATCACCCAAAAATTCCACTCTTATGCACATGGCCAACTCATATCCTTTAATGTGGAAGAACTTCGTTCTATCTTGAAATTGCCAACCGACACATTTCAAGAATACATCACAAATTAGTGGGTTTCCCATGAGGGATTCAATTTCATCGAGGCATTGAAAGTGATGTGTGTCAATAAAGACATCACTAACCCCATTCCTCCTAAGCTCAAGGATCTTACCCTTGATGCTCATCTTGCACACCATATTATCACTTATGATATTATTCCCCGTGGTGGTGGCAGGGATTTCATTACCTTTTTTGATGTGTTTCTTATTTGGTGCATTTTGACCTCCTAGCACATAGACCTATCTTTCATCATTGTTAATGTGATGAAAGATATTGCCAAGAGGACCACAGGCAGAATTCCCTATGGTCTTCCTCTCACCAGAGTTTTTAAACATTTTAAAATCCCTTTGGACTCCTATCAGGACAAAAAGTCCATTTCTGATTCCGATGTCTACTCCAAGGCTACTATCATGAGAATGGGAAACTCTTATATAGAGTCTTGTAATGTTTAGGTCCCAAAATCCCAAACTATTCCTACCTCCATTCCTACTGACATTCCTGATATTTCCATCCCTCCATCTGTTCCTCCACCTTCTCACTCTACTCCTATTGCTACTCATTCTCTTATTCTTCCCTCCTCACTTGTTGAGCCAACAGTGCAGACAGAGGC
Organism: Tetracentron sinense; assembly: GCA_015143295.1. Lineage (NCBI taxonomy): Eukaryota > Viridiplantae > Streptophyta > Magnoliopsida > Trochodendrales > Trochodendraceae > Tetracentron > Tetracentron sinense. The sequence continues at coordinate 18,151 of JABCRI010001298.1, forward strand.
AGCTGAGACAGTGCCTGAGACAGAGACTGCTGATCAGCCAGTTCATGATACAGAGGATGAGATAGCTGCTAAGGTAGAGGCTGAGCCTGACTGGGGAGATATCCAGATTGATATGGGGAGATATCCTGAGTCTTCTCATAGACAAAGTTCAGACCATTTCAAGGATACAGGACACCATTTTGCTTCTCCTTCTAGGCCTACACCTTCAGGCGAGCAGATGACTCTACTGACTGCCCAGCTTGCCTCCATGGCCTTCAGTATGGAGCATTTTTTGATGCAGATCAGTTAGAGGATGCTTCAGTTCGAGGAATACCAGAGAGAGTTTTTGGAAAAATTTCAAGCTTCTCAGACAGCTTAGTTTGAGAGACTCCAGTCAGAGACTAGAGAGAGGCTTTCATCTCTAGAGTCAAAGATGGAGCTTGTTCAGTCAGAAGTGAAGGTCAGTGAGCCTAGATTGGCAGAGGTTGAAATGGCAGTGAATGTCATCAAGGATAGAGTGGATTCCATCATCACCATAATGCAGAACAAATTTGATGATGCCTCCATTGAGAGTGCAAAGCTTCTGGGAGATGTGACAAGAATAGGAAATGCTGTCAATGTCCAAGCTAGGTACATCCATTAAATGGCAAGCCTCTTAAATGATCAAGCTCTAGTAGTTGGAGTGATGGAAGCCAAGGTGGATCAGATTGCCTTAGACTCTACCTCCACCTCTCACAAGCTGGGATTTGTTCCTATTCCCACAGAGGTCTACTTTCCTCCTCAGCCACCTCCAGCTTCCTCTTTAGCCCCTCCTTTTCAACCTCCTCCACAACAGCCTCCTTAAGCCACTCCTCCAATGCCCCCTGCAACTGATGTGATCTCATCTTGCTCTGAAGACTTGTCCAAGACCAAGCCGAAACAGCCTACATCAAAGCCTGATAGGCCTACAAAGAAACAAAAGCTGTGATGAAGACCTTAAATTTTTGTTGTTTTTTTTTTATGTCGTAACTCTCATGTAACCTTTTACTCATATCTATGACATTTACATTGTCGTTTTGTCCTTCCTTTATTATTATTTTTTTTGATGTTGCCAAGGGGGAGAAAAATGTGAATGTATGCTCTTATGAATGATAATTATTGATTTTTCCTTGTTGATTCCATAAGTTAAGATTCTTTGTTGAATGAATAATGTATGTTCTTGGAATTTGATCTATTACCTCTCTTAGCTTAAAATTTTTAATGCATTTGTTGAGGGGGAGCTATCCTCAAATTTTCAGATATTAAGGGGCAGCTCACCCCAAGTCATTCACATTATTATGTCATCATCAAAAAGGGGAAGATTGTTAGCCTCAAGGTTACAACTCTAAGTACCCTAGATTGTTTCGATGATAACACAATAATGAAATGACTCTTGATATACTAATATTTTCTTTGAGTATGTAAAATTTCAACAAAAGCAGTACATGTTGAATCAAATTTCAAGATACGAGGAATTTAAGAGCATAAGTCATCAAGGTCAAAGTCAAAGACTAATTCTTCTATGAAGCACCAAAATCTCAAAGTCAATGGATGAAGATCTATCAAGATTAAAGCTTTTTAAAATTCAAGATTGAAGATCATCTTTCATGAAGACTAGTGTTTAAGTTAAAGTGTCTAGGACCTTGTAAAGTCCTCAAGTTATTGGAAAAGAATTGCTCATAGAATACCTAGATAGACCCTAGGTAACCTAGTATAACTTGGACATCATTCTTGGACCCTAAAAATGACTAAAATATTGATTATCTAATTGCCTAAGGGACCTAGCATGATTCCCATCTTTTTGGTCTCATTAAGATGAGTTTACTAAAAAATTTCAGTGAACTCGTCGACGAGTGCAACAGACTTGTCGATGAGTGGGTGATAGAAAAATAAAGCAATTGCTTCTATCTACACTCGGCGATGACTCAAGCCAAATTCCTTCCCACTTGTCGACGAGTGCCTCTGGAAAAACCTATAACGGCTATTTTTAAACGGCTAATTCGCATTCAATGCTACTCCCAACGGCCATATTGATTGCCCAACTATAAATAGAGCTGATTTATGATAAAAAAATAAAGACTACTAAGGATTCCAATCACTGTTCTATTGCTTATTCATCACTCACTAACTCTCAGCAATCAATACTCTGTTTTCTATTGAATATTTAGAATCCCAATTCCTTTCTTTTTTAGCATTCAATTCCAATCAATTTTGAGAGATTGTAAGCTTTGCATTCAATTCTTATCTAGCTCAATTAAGGAGCTTTCAATTAGGATTGTAAATTCAAAAATCTCTGTTCTTATTAAAAGTTAAGAATCAGGGATTCTTGCACCCGGTTAAGAAATGAGTCTTCTTGTATCCAAGAGAGAGTCTCTCTTGAAGAGGTTACTCCTTAGCCTGTAAAAGGATTGTTAAAGGTTCTTCTTAAGACTGGCAAAGGATTGTAAAGCTTGTCTCTGCCGAAAAAGAAGAGTACGATTAGTGAATCGTGTGAAAATCCTTGAAGCGGGAAAGCTTAATGGCGGGGATGTAGGCAAGTTGCTGAACCCCGATAACATATCTGGTGTCTGGTATCTCTATCCTTCTCTTTCTTTTATTAACTCTTAATTTAGTTGGTAGTTGTTGTGATAAGTTTTAAATTCCACATATATCACTTAGAATAATTTTTCATTTTGCCATAAACCCTATTCACCCCCCCTCTAGGGTCCATTATCTGGGCATCAAAATACACCCCAAAGTCTCAAAGAAAAGAAGGAGAACCAAACATATCTTTGGTCGAATCTTCCCAGAATCCCGACAAGGGCAAGTCAGTCGATTTCTCCCAGGTTTGTGAGGTTAAAGAAGTTGACCCTCTACAAGCTCTGAAAGGTGATCATATATTCCCTCTGAGGAAGATGGATTGTATGATGATAGAGACTACCTCCAGTCTTACTGTCCCAGTAAAGAAAAGAAGACAAAAACCGATGCTCTTCAATTCCCTAGGTGCATATGACAGGATAAACTCCTCATGGACCAATGAAAAGAGTAAAGTCGACAATCCTTATAGGAAGAAAATAAGCTTCGGCAAATCAATTGCCCAGTTCCTCAAGGGTCAAGGGTTCGATCTTGAAGAAGGAGAGCAAGTCGAATGAACTCTCCTACCAGCTTATGAAGCGTTGCTCAAGATGGAGCAACATAAAGCCCTAGAAATTGGCGATTATGTTGATGTAGATACACCAGGACTAGGATATGAGCCCTCGGCCTTCGTGTTCGGAGAGAACCACCATCGGATTGTAAATATAGTCATGATTAGAAATGAAGAAGATGCCATAAGGTGGTCCTCTGAAGAAGAAGCAGAGCCTCCACAAGAGCCTTTATGGGATGTTGTGGTTTGTCGAGAAATGACTGGTAACTTGACAAGAGTCAGTCCCAATATGTGGTGAGGATGGTCAATGTCGGGAGATAGCCCTACCTTTATAGTTCCCCCAAGAAAGAAAGGGTTAAAATTGTTAGCCTCAGGGTTACAACCATAAGTACCCCTATTAATTTTGATAATAACATAATAATATAATGAAATATTTGGTACTAATAAAGCCATTTAAGTGCGTGAACATTTCAGATTACATAAGTTGATAGCACTCCAATCATGAAAAATGATGGAAATTACCCAAGAGGAAGTTCAACTCACTGAATACAAGATGAAGATCCAAGATAAGACCTTAGTCCAAGTCAGGTCCATTGAAGACAAAAGGCAAAATCACAAGATCCAAGTCAAGCCAAGATCATCTCTCATCATTTTTAAATGTATTTACTTTTTATTCTGAGAATGTATAGGACTTATGTAAAATGTCCTCAAAAGGATGGTAAGTTGAAAAGCTCAAGAATCATAGATTGACCATAGGAGCCTAGGAAATTTTTGAAGATCACTCCAAAGCTCTAATTAATCATAAAATTATGATAAGAGTATAGCTAATTGACCTAGGAAATTAATCACATCCCTTCAGTGTGATCCAAGACTGAATTCAGAATTTTTACTCTGAATTCGTCGACGAATTCTCTGGGTAGATTGAATTCGGCGACGAAGTCATTACAAAAATTTTCAAATTCAGTTCTGTTTCTTGATTTCGGCGACAAAATCTTTGGTTGGGTTAATTCGGCGATGAAGTTATTACAGCATTTTTTAAAATTAAATTCCATCTTTTGAATTCGACGACGAACTCAAGTGGGAACTCTACTTCGTCGATGAAATCATGTCTGAAACTGAAAAATCTTTGCAACAGACCTAAAAGCATTTAATGTTACCCCAACGGCACTATTGAATCAAATGCTATAAAAGGAGTTCATTTATGAACATATAACAACTCTTGATCCCAGGAATAACTCCCATCTATCACCTATTCACTGCTATTGATTTTCACTTACTTTCATACTTAGAAAATCCCCAAAAATTTCCTCTTGAGCTTATTTGACTCCTACCTACTTTGAGAGACTTAATTAGAGTTTGTATTTCACTCTTATTCAGCTCATTTAAAGAGCTTTCTCTTCGAATTTTTAATCCAAAAACTCATTTATTGAAAGTAGTCAAGAATCCAGGATTCTTGCACTGAAGCTGTTGGTTCAGTTATTTTAAGAGAGGGTTGTGCTCTTGAGAGGTTTCAGCTCGGCCTAAAGGAGGGCTTGTAAGGTAATATCTCGACCTGTAAGAGAGATTGTAAAGGTTTGGACTCCACCTATAAAGGAGCCAGTGCGATTAAGGAATCGTGGTGAATCCTTTAGCTGGAAGCTGAGGTGGGGAGTAGGCTGGATTGCTGAACCTCGTAAACAAATCTTGTGTTTGCATTCTCCTTATCTCTTCTCTCTTTCATTTAAATATTCTACAGTTCAGCTTGTTGCATATTTAATTTTATTCCGCACTTTTGAATTTGTAGTTTAATTTTTAAAAAAGTTGCCATAGATCCTATTCACCCCCCCTTTAGGGTCATTACCTGGCCAACAATTGGTATCAGATCCTAATACTCTAAATAGATCTAAACAATCCGAGTAATCAAATTTATTATGGCAAACAATGTTTTTGCAACAAGCCTAGGAGAAGGACAGTCCACCACTAGACCACCTCTGTTTAATGGAGAAAATTATAACTATTGGAAAACTAGGATGATGTATTACATTCAAGCTCTAGATTTTGAGTGTTGGATAGTAATAGTCAATGACCCTTATCTCCCAACAAAAACTGTGGATGATGTTAGAATTCCTAAGGTAGAGGAAGAATGGAATGAAGCTGACATTAAGCTCATTCAAATCAATGCTAAAGCTATTAGCAACCGCTACTGTGCCTTAAGTCCCAAAGAATGTAACAGAGTTTCTGGATGTGACTCTGCTAAAGAAATATGGGATAAACTGAAAGTCTTCTATGAAGGAACTAATCAGGTTAAAGAAGAAAAGATTAGCATGCTTGTTCACAAGTATGAATTATTCAAAATGGAAAAAGAAGAATCTATCGGTGACTGATTCACCAGATTTACTAACATTTTAGATGGTCTTAAATCTCTGGGTAAAGTGTATTCTAATGCAGAAAATGTAAGAAAGATTTTAAGATAACTGCCCAAGGAATGGACTCCAAAAGTAACAGCAATCCAAGAAGCTAAGGACCTCACCAAACTGCCTATGGATGAGCTGCTGGGATCTCTTATGACTCATGAAGTCATAATGAAGGATCAAATGCCTGATAAACCTAGAACCAAGAAAGGGCTGGCTCTCAAGTCTACTCAAGTTGAAATTAGTGATGAGGAAACCAGCAGTGATGATGAAGATATAGCCTTGATGGCAAGAAGGTTCAAAAGGTTCCTTAAGCATAAGAAGAACTTCAAAAAGAGACCATACAAGAAGGAATTCTCAAAAGAAGTGAACAAAACTAAAGCTAGCAGGAAGGAACCTCTCACGTGTTATGAATGCAAGAAGCCAGGCCACATAAGGACTGACTGCCCTCAACTCAAGAAGAGCCAAAAGCACAAGAAAAAGGCTATGATGGCAACTTGGGATGACTCGTAGGGAAGCAAGTCGGAAGATTCAAGTGATGAAGAAGTGGCAAATCTGTGCCTCATGGCAAATGAGGATGAGGTAACTTCTTCCCCAAATAATTCTCTCTCATTTAATGAAATAAGAGAAGCATTTGATGAACTTTACTTTGAATTTGGTAGAATAGCTAAATTAAATAAATTCTTTAAAAAAGGAATTCACACTCTCTCACAATCATGCGAAAATCTACAAAAAGAAAAGAGTGTGTTAGCCATTGAGAATGAGGAATTGAATAAGAAATTAAAGGATATTGAAAATGCTCCTCATAACTCACCATGTGAATGTGATGAGTTAAAAGTTAAAGTCAATGACTTGACCAATACTGTCCTCACATTCATAAATGGTCAAAAGAACCTAGAAAGACTTTTAGGACAGCAAAGATGTGTTTTTAACAAGGCTGGACTTGGTTATAATACTTTTTTCAAAACAAAAAGATTATCAAAACTTCTTTACAAAATTAAGTAATCACCAAACTCCACCATCCACCTCATTTTATAATGGTAAAATAATTAGGAAAGTTTGGGTTCCAAAAGGAACATCTTCTCTTTCAAAATCTAACCACAAAGGACCAAGAATGATATGGGTTCCCAAGGGAACTAATCCTCCCAAACTACAACCTAGATCACTTTGGGTACCATCCAAAACTCTTTGGGTATTGGGGGGAAAGTATCTTGGAGTTACTTGAATTGGATGTGTAGGTATGCTTCAAATCAAGAACTTCCAAGACAACATGGTTCTTGGACAGTGGATGCTCAAGGCATATGACTGGGAATAAGGAACTATTTGCATCAATCACTCCAAGGGATGGCGGTCATGTAACATTTGGAGACAATGCTAAAGGGAAGATCATTGGCATAGGTAACATTGGTAAGAATAAATCCGTTTTTATTGAGAATGTACTACTTGTTGATGGACTCAAGCATAATCTCATTAGTATTAGTCAACTTTGTGATAAGGGACTGAATGTTTCATTCAAGTCAAATATCTGCATGATTAAGGATAAAGATAATCTAAATACTTTGTTTGTAGCACATAGAAATGAAAATGTTTATACCTTAGATTTTGATGAACTTAAATCTCAAAACATGATATGTCTCTCTGCTATAGATGAAGCTGGCTGGTTATGGCATAGGAGACTAGGACATGCTAGTATGGATCTTTTGTCTAAACTCTCTAAAAATGAATTAGTTAAAGGATTACCTAAAACTAAATTTATCAATGACAAAATCTGTGATGCTTGTCAACTTGGAAAACAAATAAAATCTTCATTTCAAACCAAGAAAATGATTTCTACCACTAGGCCTTTAGAACTTTTGCATATGGATCTTTTCACTAGGCCCTTAGAACTTTTGCATATGGATCTTTTTGGTCCAAATGAAATAGCTAGCCTAGCTGGAAAAACTTATGCATTTGTTATAGTGGATGATTTTTCAAGATACTCATGGGTACTATTTCTTTCTCATAAAAATGAAGCACCCTATCTATTTAAAAAGTTTTATAAAGGAGTTCAAAATGAAAAAGGTTATTCTATTAACAACATAAGAAGTGATAGATGAGGAGAATTTAAAAATAAAGAACTTGAATCATTTTGTAATGAAAATGGTTTTAATCATAATTTTTCAGCACCTAGAACTCCACAACAGAATGGTGTAGTAGAAAGAAAGAATAGGTCTCTTTAAGAAATGGCTAGAACAATGCTTAATGAAAATAAATTACCAAATTATTTTTGGGCTGAAGCCATTAACACATCATGTTATGTAATTAATAGAGTTGTTATAAGAAATAAACTAAATAAAACTCCCTATGAGCTTTCGAATGGAAGAATCCCTAATATAAGCTATTTTAAGGTGTTTGGATGTAAATGCTTCATACTTAATAATAAACAACATCTTAAGAAATTTGATGTTAAATCTGTGGAAGGAATCTTCTTAGGATACTCTACTAATAGCAAAGTTTATAGAGTGTTTAACAGGAAATCATTAATTGTTGAAGAATCAATTCATGTAGTTTTTGATGAATCAAATCTTTTTAACAAAATCAATACTGATATGGATGATGAAATTGATAATCTTCCAAAAGCAATATCAAATTTACAAATCAACAAAGAAAATAAAAATGATCAAGAAAAAGAAAAATCAAGTAACAACTCCATTGAAATAGATAATGAAGAAGAAATTGAAAATGAAGAATCCTATCAACTTCCTAAAACTTGAAAATTAATAAAAGATCACCCTAAGGATCTAATACTTGGTAATATGGAACAAGGGGTTAGAACAAGAAGAAATCTAATGAATCTTGCTTTCCTAAATCAAATTGAACCTAAAAATGCCTTAGAAGCTATTGAAGATGACTCGTGGGGCATTGCTATGTATGAAGAGTTAAATCAATTTGATAGAAATCAAGTTTGGGATCTAGTACGTAGACCAAATGACAAATTTATTATTGGAGCAAAATGGGTCTTTAGGAATAAAAATGATGAAAATGGGAATGTAGTTAAAAATAAAGCAAGATTAGTAGCTCAAGGTTACAACCAAGAAGAGGGGATAGATTATGATGAAACATTTGCCCCGGTTGATAGACTAGAAGCTATAAGAATGTTACTTGCATTTGCTAGTCATAAAGAATTTAAATTATATCAAATGGATGTAAAAAGTGCATTTCTAAATGGGTATATCAATGAGGAAGTTTATGTAAATCAACCTCCTTGTTTTGAAAATCATAAATTTCCTAATCATGTATTTAAGTTAACTAAAGCCATATGGATTAAAGCAAGCTCCAAGAGGTTGGTATGATACGCTAAGTAGCTTCCTAATTGAAAATGGATTCACAAGAGGTAAAATTGACACAACTTTATTCATAATGACCAAAAATGATGATATGCTAATAATTCAAATCTATGTAGATGACATCATATTTGGATCAACAAATGAATCTCTCTGTAGAATGTTTGCTAAAACAATGCAAAAAGAATTTGAAATGAGTATGATGGGTGAATTAACATTTTTCTTAGGACTTCAAATCAAACAAACCAAATAAGGAACTTTCGTTAATCAAGCTAAATATACTAAAGAATTACTTAAAAAGTTTGGAATAGAAAACACTAAAATAATGGATACTCCTATGAGTCCATCAACCAAACTTGATAAGGATGAAAAAGAGAAAAGTATTGATGAAAAACTCTATAGAGGCATGACTGAAAGTCTTTTGTATCTCACTGCAAGCAGACCTGACATTATGTTCAGTGTTTGCATTTATACAAGATTCCAATCCTGTCCAAAAGAATCTCACTTAACTGCTGTAAAAAGAATCTTTAGATACTTACTTAGAACAATTGATTTAGGCTTATGGTATCCAAAGGACACAAACTTAGATCTAATAAGCTATTCAGATGCAGACTTTACTGGATGCAAAGTAGATAGAAAAAGTACTAGTGGAACTTGTCACTTTTTAGGACATTCTCTTGTTTCATGGTTTAGTAAGAAACAAAATTCAGTGGCCTTATCCACAGCTGAGGTTGAGTATATGGCAGCTGGACTTTGTTGCGCTCAAACTCTCTACATGAAACAACAACTAGAAGATTTTAAACTTATCTATACTAAAATTCCTATTAAGTGTGATAACACAAGTGCTATTTATATGACTAAGAATCCTATTCAACACTCAAGGACTAAACACATAGAAATAAGATATCATTTTATTAGAGATCATGTGCAAAATGAAAATGTTATCTTGGAATTTGTTAATACAATTAATCAGCTTGCTGATATTTTCATCAAACCTTTACATTCTGATAGATTTAGTGCTTTGAGAAGAGAACTGGGTATGACTTGTCTAAGTGATTTAACTTAATCAAAAGCAATCAAAAATTGAAATCTTTGATTTGATATGCCGATAACTTACTTGATTGATAAATAGATTGATTTGAATACATTATGATTATTTTAGATGTCTTGATGAATCTTTAACTTAAAGGAAAATAGGTAGAACAATTCTTCATATTCAGGACTAAATTCGGCGATGAATTCAATTTAGAATATGATTTCGGTGACGAATCTTTGGGAAATATAGAAAACATAATGTTTTCTGTACCCATTTCGGTGACGAACCTAGATGAGTCATCCATTTCGTCGACGAAGTCAATCCGAAATTAAACACATTAGGGCTCCTAACTCAATTTCGGCGACGAATTCAGGGACGAAACCCATTTCGGTGACGAATTGAGTCGTGTGTGTAAATAGTAACCCCCAAAATCTGAACTTTTTCGAACCTAATCCTTCCCTCCAAAGTCCCTATTCCATTGCTCGTGCACCCTTCTTTGTTCCAAGCTCTAGCAAATCTTTCTAAATCTCTCAGAATATGCCTCCTAGAATGAAGAATGCATCTGTGGAGCGACCAAAGAAGAAATCACGAACCGACAAAGAAAAAGAACCGGCCTCAAGTTCAACTCCAGTCCTAGTAAAATTCAAGGAAGCAAAGTTCGAGAAATTATTCAAAGAAAAATTCCTATCTTGTTCCCCTCTGTATGGTAAAGTCATTAATTTCATTAGTTTTGATGCCTATGGGCTCGAACCTATAAAAACTCTTTTTTCTGCCCTAAAATGGGATAAATTTCTTGAATCAAATGAACCCATGTTTCCTGAGTTAGTCAAACTCTTTTACACTCACTTCTATTTCAATCAATCCGAATCTCTTATTACCTCATTTGTCTTAGGTAAAAACATTTCTTTTCATTTAAATCAATCGCACTCAATTTTAAAGATCCCTCAGTGTACCCTTCAAACCTTTGTGAATGGTCAGTGGACCAGTCATGAAGGATTTGATGTGGTTGAAGCACTGAAAATGATGTGCATAAACCAAGATTTCACTTTTCCTTTTCAACCTAAGGTTAAAGATCTTACCCTCACTACTAGACTGATTGACCACATAATCACTTATAACTTAGTTCCTAGGGCTGGTGGTAGGGAGTATCTCACCTACTTCGATGTATTCCTTATGTGGTGCATCCTTACCTCCACACCCATTGATCTCTCCTACATCATTGTCCATTGTATGGATGATGCATTTAAGAGAAAATCACGGTGTCTCCCTTTTGGTCAGGCTCTGACTAAAATCTTTAAACACTTCAATGTTCCTTTAGCCTCTCAAATAGATATTGTCACACCTGATGATTCCTCCATTTATAGCAAAGCAACCATTCAAAGAATGGGCTATATCTGGAATGACTCCCAGAAGGTTTGGACTCCCAAACCCTCTGCTTCTCAGTCCTCCTCCCTTCCTTCCAGTACTCCAATTCCTATTCATACTCCATCTATACCTTTTTTTGATCCCTCTTCATTTATTCTTTCATCTTCATCTGTACCCACAGCAGAACTTCAGGTTAAGCAGCAGCAAGATTTAGTGCCAGAGGAGGAACCCCAGGCTGAGCAGCAGTCAGTAATAGAAGAGGATCTTGCAGATGAGCTTCAGGGTGAGCAGCACACCAGAAATGAGCTGCCTGACTGGTCAGTTCTATGAGGTGCCCAGCAGGCCAGCAGCTTCAGATGAGCAGCTGAACATCATGGCAGGGCAGATTGCCTCCATGTCTTCCAGCTTGGAGCAGTTTCAGTTGGAAATGAGGATGAGCCAGCAGGCTTTTCAAGAGGAAATAAAGGCATCCCTGCTCTCCTTCATGGCAGCAACAAGGGAAAATCTAACTGCCATTCAAATCGAATCAAGGGAAACTCTTTAGAATCTCCATTCCTCTACTCTCTCCCATTTTGCAGCTCTTGAGTCTGAGATGAGCAAAATCCCTAAAGCATTCCAATCTTCTCTTGCCCCGGTGCATAATGATCTTAGAGAGTGTGCCAATGCCACATACTCTATCTTAGGGACAATAAACATGGATGCCTCAGTCACCAAAGATAGAGTTGACTCTATATCTTCATTTATACATCGATTGGGGGCAGAACAATCCGAAGAAAGTATCCGAATGGAGGTCACAAAGACAATCCAAGGAATTGTAGAATCGTCAGCTCTTCAGTTGAAGACTCAAGGCAAGTTTCTTTTGGATATGGCAGAGCATGACTCTATAGCTGCCTCAATTACCTTGCGGGCCACTGATGAGTTGAAGAAAATGAATAATTTTCTGGTGAGTCTGGCTAGTGGCGCCACTCCTTCTCAGCCTCCCTCTCAAGCTCCCTCTTCTTCCAAAGGCAAGAGACCAATAAAGGTAACCCCCTCCAAAAGGGGTCAAGCTACTGATTCCCCTATCATCTCCTTTCCTTTAGACTCAGATCCCACCTCCTCTTCCTCAAACTCCCATGATGACTCCGATCCAGCTGAGCCATCAGAAGATGTCCTCTCAAAGGTTGTAGACCTCATCAAAAAGTAGAAAGCAGATGGGCTGTAATTTTTTTTCTTTAATTTCTTTTGATGTTGACATAGGGGGAGAAACATGAAATGTAATGAAAATTTAAATTTGTTGAAAATTTGATAATTGATGATTGATAAATGAAATGACATTTGAACCATTTGAAATATGATGTTTTTTTGCATCTTTGGCAGTACACACATAATATGTCTTTTACTTATGCAATTCTCTTCTTGTCTTGATCTAATATGTTGTGAAGAGAAATTAAAATTGAAACTTATCTTTGTGGAACTTTTCTTGGTACATAACCAGGGTGATATATCCTTTACCTCATCATAAATATGCATCTAAATAACAACTGTGATCATGTTTACAAATGCATATGCGTAGGGGGAGCTTACCTCAAAGATTTTCTGAAAAACATGTCGTGAGGGGGAGCTCAACCCTATTTCATTACATTGTTATGTCATCATCAAAATAAGGGAGATTGTTAGCCTCAGGGTTACAACCATAAGTATCCTTATTAATTTTGATAATAACATAATAATATAATGAAATATTTGGTACTAACAAAACCATTTAAGTGCGTGAACATTTCAGATTACATAAGTTGATAGCACTCCAATCATGAAAAAAGATGGAAATTACCCAAGAGGAAGTTCAACTCACTGAATACAAGATGAAGATCCAAGATAAGACCTTAGTCCAAGTCAGGTCCATTGAAGACAAAAGGCAAAATCACAAGATCCAAGTCAAGCCAAGATCATCTCTCATCATTTTTAAATGTATTTACTTTTTATTCTGAGAATGTATAGGACTTATGTAAAATGTCCTCAAAAGGATGGTAAGTTGAAAAGCTCAAGAATCATAGATTGACCATAGGAGCCTAGGACATTTTTGAAGATCACTCTAAAGCTCTAATTAATCATAAAATTATGATAAAAGTATAGCTAATTGACCTAGGAAATTAATCACATCCCTTCACTGTGATCCAAGACTGAATTCAGAATTTTTACTCTGAATTCGTCGATGAATTCTCTGGGTAGATTGAATTCGGCGACGAAGTCATTACAGAAATTTTCAAATTCAGTTATGTTTCTTGATTTCGACGACGAAATATTTGGTTGGGTTAACTTCAGCGACAAAGTTATTACAGGATTTTTTAAAATTAAATTCCATCTTTTGAATTCGGCGACGAACTCAAGTGGGAACTCCACTTCGTCAACGAAATCATGTCTGAAACTGAAAAATCTTTGCAACAGCTAGTTTGCAACGGACCTAAAAGCATTTAATGCTACCCCAACGGCACTATTAGATCAAATGCTATAAAAGGAGTTCATTTATGAACATATAACAACTCTTGATCATAGCAATAACTCCCATCTATCACCTATTCACTGCTATTGATTTTCACTTACTTTCATACATAGAAAATCCCCACAAATTCTCTCTTGAGCTTACTTGACTCCTACCTACTTTGAGAGACTTAATTAGAGTTTGTATTTCACTCTTATTCAGCTCATTTAAGGAGCTTTCTCTTCGGATTTTTAATCCAAAAACTCATTTATTGAAAGTAGTCAAGAATCCAGGATTCTTGCACTGAAGCTGTTGCTTCAGTTATTTTAAGAGAGGGTTGTGCTCTTGAGAGGTTTCAGCTCGGCCTAAAGGAGAGCTTGTAAGGTAATATCTCGACCTGTAAGAGAGATTGTAAAGGTTTGGACTCCACCTGTAAAGGAGCCAGTGCGATTAAGGAATCGTGGTGAATCCTCTAGCTGGAAACTGAGGTGGGGAGTTGGCTGGATTGCTGAACCTCGTAAACAAATCTTGTGTTTGCATTCTCCTTATCTCTTCTCTCTTTCCCTTAAATATTCTACAATTCAGCTTGTTGCATATTTAATTTTATTCCGCACTTTTGAATTTGTAGTTTAATGTTTTAAAAAGCTGCCATAGACCCTATTCACCCCCCCTTTAGGGTCATTACCTGGCCAACAAAAATCCCTTGTCTTTGGTCCTACAAGGCAATCAAGAGAGGCCACTTCTTCCCATGGTTCCAATCGGAATAGGAAAATAAACCGGTATCGGAGAAAGATTGTGCATCAACCAGCGATCAAAAGACTGCTCAAAGGTCAAGGGTTCAATCTCGAAGAAGAGGAGCAGGTTAAAGGCGAAACAATGCCCGCTTATGAGTCAGCATTCACACCCAAACAGAGGAAGGCTTTGACAACTGGTAAGCAAATCCAGCATAACAATCACGTACCAGGATTCCCTGATTCTGATTCCTCATCCAATCCTAATGACTCGTCAGATGAAAATAAGGTCTGCACCGTGCATATGATCACAAGTAAAGAATACCAAGCGTCTGAAGAAGTCTCCATAGAGTGGTTCTCAGAAGAAATAGAATCCCAACAAGCATCCCCATGGGTTGAAGCGGCACATCAAGATATGATCCATAGCCTGGCTAAGGTCAGTCTTAGTGCATGGCAAAAATGGTCAACAACGGAAGTCATTCCTAGTGTCACTATCCCATCTAGAAGAGCCGGGGAAAAGCCCATTTATCTTCCATTCCGTAGGACATGCAGGTAAGGCCACTCCCCGAAACAGCAAAATGGATAAAAGAATAAATCCTTATCAAAGGAAGCCTGTGTTTAATCCGGGGATCAAGAAAATGCTTGAGAAGCATGTATTTAATACAAAAGAAGAAGAGAAGGTTGAGCATGAAATTATACCAGCATTCAGAACTTTGGCTACCTATAAGCAGGTTGGCTCCAACTTGGGAAATTCTGAGTTAGGAAATTCTGATCCTTCACCAAATGAAGATTTAATCTGGGTCGTAAATACTTTTATGGTAGATGAAGACTCCTCTTCAGGAGAAGAAATAATCATGGAAGAATCATCGGAAGAAGTAGAAGTCCATCTGGCTCCTTCAGAATTTGAAGCAGGAGGTCAAGCAACTGTTGATGACCTTCTCGAAGTTAACCTCGGCTCAGAAGAAGACCTAAGGCAAACCTTCATCAGTACTTCTCTCTCTCAAACGAAAAAAGAGGAATATCTTTGTCTTCTAAAAGAGTACAAGGATTTCTTTGCCTGGAACTACATAGAAATGCTTGGCTTAGATCCGAAAATTGCAGTCCATCATCTCACAACTCAAGAAGATGTCAAACCGATTAACTAGGCACAAAGACGAGCTCGCCTAGAACTAGTTGCTCAGATTGAAGCTAAGGTAGATAAACTCCTCAAAGCTGGGTTTATAAGAGAGGTTCAATACCCTACTTGGCTTGCCAACATGGTTCCTGTAAAGAAGAAGAATGAATAGATCCGGATTTGCATAAACTTCTGGGATCTGAATGAAGCTTGTCCTAAGGATGAATTCCCTTTGCTTATCACAGAAATGATGGTCGATGCCACAACAGGTTTCGAAACTTTATTCTTCATGGATGGATATTCTGGCAACAATCAAATCAAGATGGCTCTAAAAGATGAAGAGCTTATAGCCTTCTGTACCCCTAAGAGGGTGTTCTGCTACAAAGTCATGCCATTCAGCCTCAAAAATGCTGGAGCAACCTATCAAAGAGCCATGATCATTATATTTGGAGATATTCTCCATGAGAAACTCGAATGTTATGTTGACGACTTAGTTGTCAAAATAAGGTAACGAAGCAATCATCTGGATGATCTTCAAGAAATCTTCGACAAACTGTGACAACACCAGCTCAAGATGAACCCACTCAAATGCGCATTTAGAGTTGCATCAGGGAAAATTCCTAGGCTTTGTGGTATGCCACAAAGGAATTGAGATTGACCTTACTAAGATAAAGGCCATTCGTGAAATGCCCTCTCCAAGAAATCTGCGCGAGTTGAAAGGACTTTAGGGTTGACTCACTTATATCTGGAAATTCATCTCTAACTTGGTTGGAAGATGCCAACCGTTTTCCTAGCTAATGAAGAAGGGAATATCGTTTCAATGGGATGAAGCTTGCCAAAATGCTTTGAACAACATCAAGACTTATCTCACAAATCCACCAGTCCTTATGGGTCCCATTAGAGGAAAGCCACATATCATCAATATCACAGCACTCGAGGGATCCCTCAGAGCTCTCCTTGCTTAGCATAGTGACTAAGAAAAAGAAAATACGCTGTATTACCTAAGCAAGACTCTAGTTGGAGCAGAATGCAGATATAGCCGGATAGAGAAAGTCTGTCTGGCCCTCATCTTCGCTTTGAGGAAATTAAGGCACTATATGCTCGAGCATTCGGTGAAACTGATATCCAGAGCCGATCCTCTCAAATATATAATGTCCCGTCCTACTCTCTCAGACAGAATAGTAAAATGAGTGGTACTCCTGTCTGAATTCGAAATTGAATTCGTGCCCCCAAAGGCAGTGAAAGGGCAAGCCCTTACTGACTTCCTTTCAGCACATCTAACTTCCGTGGACTGGCCTTTGGTCACTGACCTCCCTGATGAAGAAGTTATGCAAGTTCAGGTCAAATCAAGTTGGAAGATGTATTTTGATAGAGCTTCAAGAAGCCATAATGGAATCAAGCGCGTCAACCCGAAGGATAACAAATCAGGTGTTGGTATCGTTTTTTGTCACACCAGACAACGTAATACTACCTTATTTCTTTTCCCTAACAGAAGGATCTTCAAACAATGAAACTGAATATAAAGCCCTGATAGTAGGTCTCGAATTGGCTCTTGGGATCCCGGTGGATGAGCTAACCGTCTATGGGGATTCAGAACTCCTCATCAAACAAGTTCGAGGTGAATACGCTTTACAAAGAGTCAGTCTCATTCCATATTAGAAGAGAGTGGACCAGCTACTTGCTCAGATTCTAAGAAGCAGCCTTTTCCATGTTTGTAGAGGACTCAACAATCAAGCTGATGCGCTAGCCAGTCTCGCCGCAGCATCTCTAACTCAACCAATAGACAGGGTACTGACATTATAGTAGGAGAAAGAAGAACTCTTAAAACCCTTCCAGAGTTAGATTTCCTGGAAATAGTTTGTTCTATGATAATAAAAAAAAGACAAATATTGGCGATAGCCCTTTATCGATTATCTCTAGCATGGTCGATTGCTCGAATACCGTGCCAAATGCACTGAAGTCCGTCGATGCGTCACAAAGTTTGTGATGTTGGATGTGTTCTCATGCAGGTGTACAGTGATGTTGGATGTGTTCTCATCTAGGTGTGGTGGTTATGAGGTGTACAGTGATGCCTTGCACGTCGGGCTTGGGTGTGTTCTCATGCAGTATAAGAAGGTCATTGCCTATGCATCAAGACAATTGAAAGAGCATGAAAAGAATTACCCCACACACAACTTGGAGCTTGAAACGGTCGTGTTTGCTCTCAAGATTTGGCATCATTACCTTTATGGGGAGGAGTTCTATATGTTCACGGACCATAAGAGCCTCAAGTACCTCTTTTCCCAAATGGAGCTGAATCTGAGGTAGCGGCGTTGATGGAGTTTCTGAAAGACTATGACTGCTCCATTCAGTATCACTGGGGTAAAGTGAATGTAGTGGCTAACGCTTTGAGTAGAAGACCTCTAGGGTTGTTGGCTCACATGATGGTTCAAGAATGGGAGCTATTGGAAGACTTGGCAAACCTGAACATCAGTGTCAATCCTTCTATTCGCAGTCCTGTCTTGGCAAATATCATGGTTCGGCCATACATCTTATGTCGCGACCCAAAACCCACCCTAGGAGTTAGAGTGAATCATGGGCGACTAATCATGGCTTACATGACTTACTTGACAAACCAACCTACAAAAACCCACAGAGCATATACAATAGAGGATGACAGCGGAAACATAACTATAAAACACAGCGGAAGTCTAACAACCTCTAAGTATATACACATGGTCCAAGTTTAATACAAAGAACTCAAAACAAAGAAAGTGCGGACATGCCCGCCAAAATACATGGATATAATCACTCATGCTCACCCACAGCTAATCCACTCAGAATCTAACACCACCTACTGATAACCCTCTACGGGAGGTTCCTCCAAAGGCTCCTCGACGTACTCCTCCTCCACCCATGGACCAGGAGCACAAACATCAAATGGAGCAGTAGCTCCCTCAGAACCTGCCGACATAAGAAGTACGGCTGAGCATGGAATACTCAGCGGGTACCAAGCACTAACCAACAGTCATAGCATACGGATAGCATGCATAAAGCAGGAAACAATTCACGCATATAAAGCAGGAATGATTCATATCATGACAATAAAGTAAAGCAATATAAGTCATCATGTTTGCAATCATAAAAGACGGTAAAACCCTTGAAATCTTGTGCACTTGACTTGACTGAAATTACCCTTTTTATGCTTGAAACCTTGTCTACCGTGTCATGCGTGTCATGCTTGTATCATGCGTGTCATGTCATGCCATGCGTGTATCATGCTTGCTTGTTCTGAAAAGTAATCTACTTGTGAGGGAAGGGAGACCCTTCTTCCTAGAATGCTCATGCTTGTCCTTCCACTTGTGAGATGTCCTTGTGAGATGCACTTGCGAGGGAAGGGAGACCCTTCTTATGATATGTATGCACTTGCGAGGGAAGGGAGACCCTTCTTATAAAAATGCATGATTGTCTGGTCCTTGCCAAAAGTGAGGTAAAACATATCGTAGGATATGCCCCCCACCTCTAAATCCCATTCTTGAAAACCTCGGTAAATCATGTCATGTATGCGTGCTCGTGAGGTCGTGTGCATACTTGCATTTGGAATTAAATATGGCATTTGAGTAATTCATAACACATAACATCAATGATTTGAGCAATTTAGTATTCATATCATTTAGGGAAAGCGAACAATCACACTATCATGACCCTAGCAATTTCCATAAACCTTAAACATGAAATTTATTAATTTATTATTTATCTCATTCACCTTGACATTTCATCAAACATGGTGCATTCATTATTTATTAACCCTACAACATGCTTTTCTAGGTGGGTTATGCTCACATCATACGTGTTTGTTCATTATGGATACAATGCCCTCCCCATTTCATTCATCACATCATTTCTCACGGCATCCAATCGCCAATTCCGTCTCCATTCACCATTCACACCCATCCATCTCATAGCACATGTGTAAATGAAAGAAAACAAAGAGAAATAAAGTAAAAGAAGGAACTATAACTAGGAGGGTAGCAAGAAGTACCGACCTTGATCAAGTGAGGAAGAAATCCCCTTCCAAAAACGACCGTGAGTTGCTGCCCTAGCTTGAGGAGATGCTCCTCACGAGCTTGTGCCTTGATCTTGAAGAAAAATGGGCTTGAGTTGAGTGTGGGTTCACAAACCCCTTGATTTCTCTCCAAAATGGAAACCCTAGGTTTAGGAATCGCCCTCTCCTCTCTTCTTATCTCCTAATCTCTCTAAGTGTCGAAATGAAGCCCTAAAGGCTCGGGTTAAACTCTTAAGGTAAGAGTGAACCGACCAAAAGACCATAATACCCTTACTGAAATTTCTGCAAAAACGCGAGTACCGAGCGATCGGTGTTAATGATCGATCGATCGGTTGCCTACCGAGCGATCGGTATGTTGACCGAGCTCTCGACCAAAAACCAACTCTCTGGAAAATTTCTCCATACAAAAATCTTGACCAGTCGATAGCTACCGATCGATCGGTTTTGGACCGATCGATCGCTCTATGGACCGAGCGATCGGTTGCCTGCAGGTCCAGACTGTTTTGGCCATATGTTTTGACTCGCTCGTCTGATTTTGACGATTCAACTTGTGTTGGGTTCGTACTTCGAAAAGGAACATTTCTGACATTTCAGAATTTTCAATTTCTTCCTTATCTATTAATTGTACTACTTTAAAGGTAAAATGGCTATGAAAGTGTCATGCATTAAATGTGAAAAGGTCCGGGGCTCTACATCCTCCCCCCCTTACAAAAATTTCGTCCTCGAAATTTAGACGCTACTTGCATTACAAACCAAAAAGAAAATTACAAGTCATATACAAACTTATACAAAAACTCATTCAATTAATTCTGGGTACTTCGCTTTGACTTCGGCTTCAAGCTCCCATGTAGCTTCTTCCCGAGCATGGTGTTGCGATTGCACAAGAACCAAAGGGATTGTCTTGTTGCGAAGCACTTGATCTCTTCGATCCAAAATCTGAACCGGCTTTTCAATCAAGGTGAGGTCCTCTCGAATCTCCAACGGTTCCAAGTCTATGACATACGAAGGATCCGCAATGTACTTCCGAAGCATAGACACATGGAAAACCTTGTGAACCGCGGCCATGTGAGGCGGAAGAGCTACTCGATAAGCAACTTCACCAACCCGTGTGATAATCTCGAAAGGCCCAACATACCGAGGACTGAGCTTGCCTCGCTTGCCAAATCTCATGATCCCTTTGCTAGGAGATACTTTCACAAAAACTTGATCCCCTACTTGAAATTCCAAGTCCCTACGGCGCGTGTCCGCATAACTTTTCTGGCGATCTTGAGCGGCTTTCAATCGATCCCGAATGATCTTAACTATGTTTACAGTTTGCTCAATCAACTCCGGACCAAGTACTTTCCTTTCTCCTACCTCATCCCAATAGAGAGGAGACCTACAACTTCGCCCATACAAGGCCTCAAATGGTGCCAATTGGATACTCGCCTGATAGCTGTTATTATAGGCAAATTCAACCAAAGGCAAGTGCTCTTCCCAACTGCCTCTGAAATCCAACATACAAGCCCGAAGCATGTCTTCAAGGACTTGGTTCACCCTCTCGGTTTGTCCATCCGTCTGTGGATGAAAAGCGGTGCTGAAATCGAGTCGGGAACCCATAGCCTCCTGGAAGCTTTTCCAAAATCTTGACGTGAATCTTGGATCCCGATCCGACACAATACTGACGGGCACTCCGTGCAACCTCACCACTTCCTTGATGTACAAAGCGGCTAACTGACCAGAGTTGAAAGTGGTTCGATAAGGTAAGAAATGTGCGGACTTTGTCAGACGATCCACTACAACCCAAATTGCATCTGAGCCCCTTGCCGTTTTTGGCAAGCCAACTATGAAATCCATGGATATGTTCTCCCATTTCCACTCGGGAATAGGAAGAGACTGCAATAGACCTGCCGACCGCATGTGCTCTGCCTTCACCTGTTGGCACACTAAGCATCGTGCTACATACTCCGCAACATCCCTCTTTATATTCCGCCACCAAAAGTGACTCTTGAGGTTCCGGTACATCTTTGTACCCCCAGGATGCACTGTGTACTTCGAACGATGTGCTTCGTCCATGATCTCTCGTCGAAGATCTGCATTGGCCGGAACACACAGCCTTCCTTTGAATGTGATAGCACCTCGGCTAGTGAGAGAAAAGTCTTCACTACCCTTGGCAACTTCCTTGTCCCGATAAGCCAACAGTTCAGCATCCGCGGCTTGGTATTCTTGGATCAAATCTATAATGTATGACCGAACCGTGACATTTGCCAAGATAGGACTACGGACAGAGTCATTCACACTGATGTCCAGATTTGCCAAATCTTCAAGTAGCATCCATTCTTGCACCAACATGTGTGCTAATAACCCCGGAGGTCTTCTACTCAAAGCATCAGCCACTACGTTTACTTTACCCGGGTGGTATTGAATGGTACAATCATAGTCTTTCAAAAATTCCATCCAACGCCATTGCCTTAGATTTAGCTCTTTTTGGGAAAAGAGATACTTGAGACTCTTGTGATCCGTGAACACATAGAACTCCACCCCATAAAGGTAATGACGCCAAATCTTAAGTGCAAACATGACCGCCGCAAGCTCCAAGTCGTGCGTGGGATAATTCTTCTCATGCTCCTTCAATTGCCTTGATGCATAGGCAATGACTTTCTTGTGCTGCATGAGTACACACCCAAGTCCAACGTGTGAGGCATCACTATACACCTCATACCCATAAGGTCCAGATGGCACAGTAAGGACAGGGGCTGTAGTAAGCCTCTTCTTCAGTTCCGTGAAACTGCTCTCGCACTTATCACTCCATATAAACTTGGCGTTCTTCCTTGTCAGGTAAGTGAGCGGTGCTGCAAGGCTAGAGAAACCCTCTACAAATCTCCTGTAGTAGCCTGCCAACCCAAGGAAACTACGTATCTCTGTGACACTCTTGGGCCTCGCCCAACTCATAACTGCCTCTATCTTCTTCGGATCCATTGAAATGCCTTCCGCCGATACAACGTGGCCTAGGAACACCACCTCTTCCAACCAAAACTCACACTTGCTAAGTTTGGCGTATAACTTGTGCTCTCTCAGCATTCCCAAAGCAAGACGAAGGTCTCGCATGTGATCTTCCTGTGTCTGGGAATATATCAAGATGTCATCAACAAATACAATCACGCACCTATAAAGATATGGCCGAAACACCCGGTTCATCAAATCCATAAAGGCTGCCGGTGCGTTTGTGTAGCACCCCGGACTTTTTCATCATTAATGAATAGCACCTTCGTAGCTAATTGGCCGTTTTCGTAGTCTAATTAATAAATAAGGGAGAAATCGGAAATTCCGAAACGTCAGAAATGTTCGTTTTCGAAAGACGGATCCAACGCAAGTTGAATCGTCGAAATCCGACAAGCGAGTAAAAAGATATGGTCAAAACAGTCCGGACATCACAGAGCACCGATCGCTCGGTCATTACCTGCGATCGATCGGTCCACTACCGATCGCTCGATGGCTATCGCACGGTTAACTTTTTTGTATGGGGAAAAATTCCAGAGAGTGTGTTTTTGACCGATCTCTCGGTCATAACACCGATCGATCGGTAAGCCACCGATCGCTCGGTCCATACCACCGATCGATCGGTCATACGCAATTTTTCTTCATTAAGGGTGTTTAAGACTTTAAACACAACCCCTTGCCTATAATAGGCTGAGTTCGTGCCTTAGGGTTTCAGAAACCCTCTGTGCCCTATCTTAGGAGATTTTGAAAGAGAGAAGAAGGAGAGGAACTACTTGTTGATCAAGCTTGTGGAAGATCAAGGTTCTTCCACTTCCCTTGGTGATTCTCAACCAAGAACACAAGGTTATTGCTTGTTCAAGCCTTTGGGAATCAAAATCTTTGATTTCACCAAGGTAGATACACTCTACTACAATCTTGCAATCCTACTAGTTACTAGATATGATTCTTCTTATATATGCCCTATCTAGATGTATTGATTCTATGTATGAAAAGGTGTGATTATATACTTGGATGAAGGATTACTATTATGATGCACTCTAAGTGTTTGATAAAATACCTCTAAGGGATTCTATGCTTAAATACGATGATTTCTCTTATTAAGTGCATATGCTCGCATGTCTCGCATGAACCGATGGTTTCCATGGATTTCTCAAAGTACAAATAAAGGTTTTTCACGAAAAGACGAATAATGAATGATTCTAAGTAACTCTATGATTTCTCTAAGATCGTTTCACAAGCTCTAAGGATCCTACCATGCTCACAAGAAAACCCTATGATAATACTCTAAGATCGTCTCACAAGCTCCACGGATCACAATGAAATGCTCTAAGATCTCTAAGGTTATGCTCTATGGAAATGCTCTACGGTATTGCTCTATGCTCTATGTCTCTACGGATCATAATGACTCTAAGTAACTCCATGAACTCACAAGAACTCATAAGGCTATGATTATCGATTGACTCACACGGTTACAGTTTTGGTTTCGAATATTATCTCATATATGTTTTCACGGTTTCCATGCTTTAAGGATTGTTCGGATTTCATTCTCCATGTCTTGTATGCTCCATGCCTAACCGCTTTATTGTTCTTAGTTTGTATACACTGAGTATTCCATGCTCAGTCGATATTGTTATGATCGGCAGGTGCTCGGGTTCCATTCGATTTGTGTGGCGACGAACCTTGGGTCGAGGAAGAGTACCGTGACCCGGAGCCTTCCATGGATCACTATCATGACGATGGTGCTCTAGATAGGAGTCGTGACTTCGATTTCTGTTGATCGACCGACTTAGAACTTGTGTCATTTTGTTATGTGAGTGTGGGGTTTGTCCACTCCGCTTTTGGGTTTCTCACACATGTATACTTGTTGGTTCTTACTTGAGCCAAGCTATAGGAGTATTCATTTTGCTTCCGCTATGTTTAGTATTTTATTTTCCGCTGTGCATTGTATTTCGTTTCCGCTATGTATATGCAGGCACTCTGACAGGTTTCCACGTGTGCCTTATGTATCATACTGGAGGTATGATACGGCGGTCACGAGTCAAAGTATCCTTAACTCCTAGGGGGTATTTTGGGTCGCGACAGACTTGGTATCAGAGCTAGTTATGTCTAATGACAGACTTAGTTAGGTCACTCAGGCTTGGTCTAAGCGGAAGTAATTCCTATGAGTTGAACTTAGAACTCAGAAGGACTCAGTTGTCTTAGGCTTGTTACCACGACATAACCGGTATCAAGTGAATCCTTAGGTCAGTATAGGATCCGAGATTGATGTGGTCCTATGCGAGGTTCTAGTATAGGCTCTAAAGTATAATTATATGATGATGTATATATACCTCGATGTGTACTATGTGCGGTATAGCATTTCATGATTATTGAATTGCTATATGATATGTGAGGTTTGGTATCCAGTTAGACTCATGTTTTGCCAAATTGATCTCAGGATTCGATATCATGAGACGTGGCAATCGGGGTCGAGGTTACCATACTCGGAGGGCCGAGAGTGAAGTTCCGAGAGAAGAGGAACCGTTGTACTTCACGAATGCGATGGACTCCATAGCCGAGACTTTAGCATTGTTGGCAGCAAGGCCTATGCCTACCCCACCGTCCACGCCTGTGCCTACACCGGTGCATCACACCGCGGGGCTCGAAGCTTTTAGGAGACTGCGGCCTCCTACATTCTATGGCACTCTGGACCCCATGGTGGCCGAGTCTTGGATTATGCAACTGGAGAAGACCTTCCGGGCTCTCCGTTGTACCGATGAGCAAAGGGTAGAATGGGCTTCCTTCGTGATGGAAGGTGAAGCCGAACACTGGTGGAGAGCTGTCCAAAGGCAGAGAGATGTTGCTAAGGCAGGTGTGCCCTGGACTTGGGCGGAGTTCTTAGAGACTTTCAGGGAACAGTACTTTCCCAGGTTTATTCGGGAACAAAAGGCGAGAGAGTTTATGGCTTTTGGAGCAAGGGTCGATGAGCGTAGCCGAGTATGAGGCTAAGTTCACCGAGTTGTCTAGGTTTGCTCCGCACTTGGTGGCTACTGAAGACCTACAGGTCAGGAAGTTTGAGATGGGCTTGAAGGCTTCATCCGAGATCGGGTGTCCATTCTCCAGGTAGAGTCTTGGAGAGAGATAGTAGGGAAGGCAAAGATCACCGAAAAGAATGCGGAAGACTTCGTGAGAAGAAGAGACAGTGGCTTCGGGAAGAACATGTCTCGGGGTCAGACGAGTAGTTCTTCAGAGAAGAGGACTAGGACTGCACCGTACCAGTTCTCCCAGCCGATTTCGGCTCAGAGACCTTCTTTTGCGCCTCAGGCACCGCGTCCTACGGCATCGCAACTACGAGGGTTATGCCTCCGGCTTCCTCCGCATCGCAGACATTTGAGGAGTGCGCCGTATGTGGTCGTCGCATAAGACTGGGGATTGCCGAAGAATGTCAGGTGGATGCTTCCACTGTGGCGAGGTGGGCCATATGATTCGAGATTGCCCGCGCAAGCAGTCACAGTCTGGATCACAGGAGTTCGGCCTCCAGGCAGGCAGAATTCACTTCAGGGGTCTTCATCTCAGGCCTCTAGATCCTTGCAGCCTACCCAGCAGCCTCGTCAGGCAAACCAGGGCAGAGTCTTGCCATGACTGATAGAGACGCACAGGCATCTGATGATGTTGTGCAAGGTACGCGCGAACTAGTCTTTGTCAAAGTTCTAATATTGCCATGATATATTCGTATCTATATATATGTCCTATGTGGTGTTTTGCGATGTTTGTATCTATATGTACAGTGTGTTATAACTGGGATGATTCAAATTCTCAGGTTCGTTGCTCGTAAATGAATGTTTGGCAAGAGTGTTGATAGACACAGGATCCACTCACTCGTTCGTTTCGCCAAAGCTTTGCCAAAGGCTTTACGTCCGAGCCAAGCAGCTACTTAGGGAGTTGTCCATTTCGACTCCATTGGGAAAATCTATTGAGACAGATAAAGTGTATCCGGATAGTGTTGTACAAGTCATGCAGCACGAGTTGCCAGTCGACTTGATCCTTCTGGGAATTCAGGATTGGGATTTCGATATCATCCTAGGTATGGATTGGCTCTCAACTCACCATGGACACGTGGCGTGTTTCGAGAAGGTGGTGCATTTTAAACCCGTGGGGTTAAAGCCTTTCATTTCAGGGGACTTAGAAGAAGATACATTGCCCTTTGTCACCTCTTGTCCTCGCGGTGTAGAATTACGAGACCCCACACCCATTCCGTGGTATGTGAGTATATGGATTTTTTTCTCCGGAAACCTTGCCGGGATTGCCTCCCGATCGGGCAATCCAGTTGCGAATTGAGGCTAGCTCCAGGCACCTTTCCGTTCTGAAGGATCTCCAGTATGATGGCCCCTATTGAGCTTAAGGAGTTAAAAGAGCAGTTAGAAGAATTGCAAGGCCTTGGTTTTATCCGGCCAAGTGTTTTTCACCTACTTGGGGAGACATCCGTTCTTCTCTTCTTCGTGAGAAGAAAGATGGATCAATGCTCTAGTCATTTATTACCGGCATGCACAAGGTCCCGATCAAGAATCGTTATCATTGCCTCTGATAACTAAAAAAAACTTTTTGACCAATGAGGGTGCGCATTTATGCTCAAGATTGACCTTCGATCTGTATACATCAGTTGAAGAGCAAGAACGAGATCAGTTCCCGAAGACAGCATTCCGAACATCGATACGTCATTACAGTTTTTGTCCTTTCTTATTGGACGACTAACGCACCGGCCGCATTCAGGGGTTTAGATCTAATCGGGTGTTCAGATCGTCTCTCGATCATGTGCTGGATCGGGTTCGTAGATGATATCCTTTGTAATATTCACAGTCACAGAGGGTGATCCACGAGAGATCCTCCGGTCTGGTCTTTGGCAGACACTTCTAGAGCCCATATCTTAGCGAGTTGAGCAAAGGTGGCGCAGTTTCTGCAGAACACGGTGCTTTTCCTTAAGGACACGTGGACGGCGGAAGTATTTCAGTTGATCCTCAAAGAGTGAAGCGGTGATGAATGGGAAAGGCTCGAAGAGTGTCACCCGCGATTCATAGTTTTCCTCGGTGGCTGGTATTACGAAGGTTTGTGGAGGATTTTCAAGTTTAGCATCTCCGCTTACCTATCCTCACACGGGAAAACACGAGGTTCACATTGGAGGTATAAGTGGGCGAGGCTAGTTTACTTGGAGTTGAAAAAGAAGCTTACTTCGGCTTCCTGTATACTTACGTCCAGCTGGGAGCGGTGGTGTCGAAGTCTATGCATGCCTTCACTAGGGGACTTGGAGTGAAATTTTGATGCAGCATAAAAGGGTTGGTCGCCGATGCTCCCGTCAGCATAAGGACAGAGCAAAATTACCCCCACACATGACTAGAGCTCGCCTGGCAGTCATCTTTGGCACTAAACTTTGGCTCCTACTACCTCGACGGCAAGAGTTCGTGGTGATATTACAGACCACAAACTTGAAGTATCTTTTCCTCACGAAGATTGATAATTAGGCAAGCGTCTTGGATGATTCATGAAGGACCCCCCCCCCCTACTGACTTTCCATCCCAGTACCACCCGGGTAAGGCCAACGTTGTGCCGATGCGCGAAACAGAAAACCGTACGGAGTGAGGCTCAATGAGAGTGCAAAAAGATGGAAGTATTACATGATATGTGTCCAGTTGGACCTACTCTCAGCATTTACGTATGGCCGATACTTCCAACGTGGTGGTGAGGCGCAGCTCCTTGCCATCAAGATTACAGATTTCCGCGTTGAGGAAATTGCTGCTTACCGAGGACCAGTCGGTGAGTAACGGCATCGTGGAGTTCGCTTTGAAATGATTATGTGCTATCACATTTAAAGGCAGGTTATGTGGCCCGCCGCCCGTGTTGAGGATTAATTTTGATGAACTCACCGATCAAAAGTACAACGGTACAATCCGTGAGGTACCAAGGATTTACCAGATCTCAAGAAGCACTACTGTTGGCGAACATGACGCGGGAGCGCTGAGTACGTCGCCAGATGTTTGATTTGCCATCAGTTAAAAGCCGAACATCAAGCCGGCAGGTCTTTTTGCAGTCCCTTCCTATTCCGGAGTGGAAATGGGAGAACATCTCGCTGGATGTCAGTGAATGGGTTTGCCGCGAACGGTGAAAGGGCCCGATCTATTTGGTGATTGTGGACAGGTTACTAGTCTGCACCTTCATTTTTTTTCCCCGTAAAAAAAAAACAACGAACTACTTCAATGCAAATCATTTGGTAGCCCTATATGTTTACGGGTGGTAATCATGCCTGCACGTTGCCAAGTTTCTAATCGTGTCTGATCGAGATTCCTCAGGTTTACTTCCAGGTTTTGAAAAAACCTTGCCAGGATTCTAGGGGTTCTCTTTAGAATTCATACCCGCCTTCCACCTCAACCGATGGAACAAACGGAGAGGGGAATCATGTTATTGGAGTATATGCTCCGAACTTGTAGGCTGTCATTTTCATGGATTGGGAGGACTTACCGTTGGGTTGAGTTGCCTACAACAATAGCTATCATGCAAGCATTCAGATAGGCAACCGTTTGGAACTCTGTATGGTCGAGTTTGCGAAATCACCGCTATCGGGTGCAGTTGGTGAGAGGACGATTCTTGGTCCTGATTGATAAGCTTCGAAACCGCAAAAAGGGTCCAAATTAACCGTGAGCGAATTGAAAGTGCTCAGGATAGGCAGAAGAGTATGCGTATGTACGCCGCAGCGATTAAGAGTTCCGATTTGGGATCGGGTCTTTGTGAGATTTCGCCGATTCGGGAATCATGCATTACGGGAAGAAGGGAAAGCGCTCAGTCCCTATGTACGTGGGACCATTTGAGATCGTCCCAAGGGTTGTTGAGTTGCGTACAGGGTAGCACTAACCCCGACACTCCATGGCAGCGGTCCATAATGTATTTTCACCGTCTCCATGCTTGAAAATACATTTCGGATCCGGGCTTCGACTTCATCGCTGCTCTTATCGTTTAATATTCGAGAGGATCTTACTTGTTGGAGCACGGTTTCAGATTCTGGATCGCAGATCCGTTTTGTCACCATACTATCCTTTATCCCCGAGTAAGTGGCCGCATCATTCCACGGAAAGGCTACATGGTACGAGAAGCCGAACTACGAGAAAATACCAAACAACACCCATTAATTTGTTTAAGGCCCTGGATTTCCCTGTATTTTGCTATATTTTAACTCATGTTGTAGAGACGTCCAAATTTCGGGGACGAAAATTGTTGTAAGTGGGGGGAGAATTACGCACCAAACCGACTTTTTCATCAGTACTGAATAGCACCTTCGTACTAATTGGCCGTTATTCGTAGTGTAATTATATAAGGCGACATCGGAAATTCCTAAACGCAAAATGTTTCGTTTTCGAAAGACGAAGCAACGCCAGTTGAATCGTCGCAATCCGCCAAGGCGAGTAAAAAGATATGTCACAACAGTCCTGACCATCAAAATATCACAAGCCCGATCGCTCGTCATTCCTGCATCGAAATCGATCCCTACCGATTTCGCTCGAAAAGATGGCTGCGCACGGTTACTTTTTTGTATGGGGAAAAATTCCGAGAGTAAAGTGAAATTTTTGACACAAAGATCCTCTCGGTCCATAACACCGTATCGATCGGTACTCACCGATCGCTCGAAATCCATACCACCGAAAAATCGATCGTTCATGACTCTAAGTTTTCACCATTAAGGTGTTAATCTTTAAACACAACCGCCTTGCCATAACTGGTGTATGTGCTGAAGTTCGTTGCCTTAGTTTCAAGAAAACCCTCTGTGCCCTATCTTAGGAGATTTTTGAAGAGGAAAGGAGAGGAACTACGGTTGATCAAAAAGCTGGTGGAAGATCAATGTTTCTTCCACTTCCCTTGGTGATTCTCAACCAAGACCACAGTTATTGCGTAAATTCAAGCCTTTGGGCATCAAAAATCTTTGATTTTCACCAAGGTAGATACACTCTACTACAACTTGCACTACCACTAGTTTCCTGAGATATATACTTCTTATATATGCCCTATCTAGATGTATGATTCTAGTATGAAAAGGGTGATTATAGACTTGATGAAGGAGTACTATTATGATGCACTCGAAGGGTGTTGATAAATACTCTAAGGATTCTATGCTTAAAATACA